>WAAF01014249.1:132420-264855 GCA_013400475.1 Tricholaema leucomelas | reverse complement strand
CTGCTGCCTGGAGAAGAGAAGGCTTGGAGGAGACCTTAGAGTGGCTTTGCAGTATCTGAAGGGAGCCTACAGGAAGGCTGGGAGGGACTATTGACAAGGTCTGGGAATGTCAGGACGAGGGGGAATGGGTTTAAGCTGGCAGAGGGGAGATTTAGAGTGGATGTTAGGAGGAAGTTCTTTACAGTGAGGGTGGTGAGACACTGGCACAGGTTGCCCAGGAAGGCTGTGGATGCTTCCTCCCTGGAGGTGTTTAAGGCCAGGCTGGATGAGGCCTTGAGCAGCCTGCTCTAGTGGGAGGTGTCCCTGCCTATGGCAGGGGGTTGGAGCTGGATGATCCTTGAGGTCCCTTCCAACCTAAACCATTCTATGATTCTATGATTTTTGCTTTCTATTTGTTGGCAAAGATCTCCTGCTCAGCTTTACTCATTGCACTGCTGGCTCATTGGAGTCTTCGTATTATTGACTCGAGGCTGGTCCCAGCCTTGTAAGAGGAAAGAGCTGAAAGACATGAAAGGCATCTGCAGCTTGCCATGACTTGGAACAAGCAGAGGAGTCAGGACCCCACTGCACCATCAGTGAGGCTGAACAAAGATCTTTATGCCCTTTTCTAAACGCTGTTATTGCCACAGTCAGTGAGACAAGAACCCTGCAACGGCTCAGGCTGGAAGGGAGCTCAGCGCTCATCTCCTCCTGCCTCCCCACCATGCCCAGGGACACCCTGCAGCTAGACTCAGCTGCTCAAGGCCTCATCCTTCTTGGCCCCCAGGGCACATTGCTGTGCCATGGATGTTCTCCCCCAGCTCCGCCAGGTCCCTCCCAGCCTGGGCTGCTGCAGTTTATTATTCCTCCCCAGGTGCAGGACTCTGCACTTGTCCCTGCTGAACCTCATTTGGCTTCTCTGTGCTCACCTCTGTCTGTCCAGGTCTGGCATTGCCAGGAAAATACTGCCACGGCAATGGCCATGTCAGGGTGGTGTTGGATGGCACTGCAGAGCTCTGCCTGTCAGAAGAAATGCTTCTAGACTTTGAGAGATCTCATCCAAAATGCCTGTGGGGAAGAGTCAGTTCTGGTCTTTTAATTCCAAGTTCCCCACCTCCACGGATACACATTTGTCTTTCCCAACAGCATTGCATGCTGCAGGCCCAGTCTCACACAAAGCAAACACAAGCAGGGGTGGGATGGAATTGACCAAATGTTACTGTTCTGCAGCGTGATGCAGCACCTCACATCACTGCTCCCTGGGCAGCATGGGGAGAGCACTGGAACCTAGGAAGGAATATTTCTGGGCACAGGTTGCTGTCATTTATCTCATGACTCACCTCTGGAGCTGGCAGCAAAGGAGCCTGAGGGCTGCCCTCAGTGCTGTGCTAACGATGTGCAGGGCAGTGTGGGCAGGACGCAGCCAGGCTCTGCTCAGGGCTGGCCAAGGGCAGCACAAGGGGCACTGGGGGCAGGCTGCAGCAGAGGAGGTGCCAGGGGAACAGGAGGGGAAACTTTGTCCCTGTGAGGGTGCCAGAGCCCTGGAGCAGGCTGCCCAGAGAGGTTGTGGAGTCTCCTGCTCTGGAGACTTTCCAGCCACCCTGGCTGTGTTCCTGTGTGCTCTGCCCTGGGTGCTCCTGCTCTGGCAGGGGGTAGGGCTGGATGCTCTCTGGAGGTCCCTTCCAAGCCCTAACGTTGTGCCAGTCTGTGATCTACATATGCCTGTTCTTCAGAAGCCCTGAGCCCCTGTGTGGTGTTTGGCATAGCACAGTCTGATTTTCTCTTTGGGAAGTCAAGAGATCTCCTCCCTCACTGAAGTGAAGCTCAGACAAGCTGGACAGTGACAAACTCTCTGTCACCTCACCCCCAGCTCTTGCCCTGCTTAGGAATGGATATTCCCTACTCACTGTACAGTCTCCTAACTGCACTTATTAATCATCTTGTGATACCATTTTGCAGGGCTTCTCATTTCTTCTCTCTTCCCCCCCCAATAAAGTCTAAAACCACAAAGCTAAGACACATTTGTGGGGTGATGTGAAGAGAACTAAATTCGGCTGCTCGTTCAGCACCCTTTATTCCTTGAGTCAGTGCCAGAGTACCAAGTGCCCTGCCAGCAAGAGCAGCACCAGGCTGCAGCTCTCACACGAGACAAAAAAACTAAAAATCAAAGCAAAGGCATCCCAGGAAAGTAGTCCAGGGAGAGACTGTGACAAAACAGAGCCCTTGGGAAGAGCGGCAGCACAGGTACCCAGCTGGGCTGCAGAGCAGAACGGCAATATCAAACCAGAAAGCTGCAGAGGGTTCATGAAACGTTGCATAGAGGCAGAGCCAGCTCAGGCAAAGCAGGTAGCTGTTCTCTCTGGAGTGGTGCTAAAGCAGCATCTCCTGCAGGAGTAGCCATAGAATCCCAGCAGGGCTCAGGCTGCAAAGGAGCTCAGAGCTCATCTGCCCCAACCATGCCCAGGGACACCTCTCAGCTACACTCAGCTGCTCAAGGCCTCATCCAGCCTGGCCTGCAGCACCCCCAGCAAGGAGGCAGCCACAGCCTCCCTGGGCAGCCTGGGCCACGCTCTCAGCACCCTCACACTCAACAACTCCTTCCTCAGCTCCACTCTAAGCCTGCTCTGCCTCAGCTCCAAACCATTGCCCCTTGGCCTGTCTCTAGAGCCCCTGATGCAAAGTCCCTCTGCAGCCTTCCTGCAGGCTGCCTTCAGCTCTTGGCAGGCAGCTCTGAGGTGCCCCTGGAGCCTTCTCTTGCTGGTGGCAGTGCTTCATTCTGCCACCCTGACCCACACACTGCACAGCAGATGGAGTCTTTTAGGACCTCTGACACTTGTGCTCACACTCATTAGCTGCCAATGCCTACAGGCAGAGGTTACACTTCACTTGCGTTGGCTGCAAAGACAATTGTGGGGCCAGGTTTGCAGTTCTGAGCTCAGCAGTTCACTAAATCATTCTTCTGCAGTGCTGCTCATTTGCATAATTAAAAGCTGGCAGCTCCTCAGTCAGTGTTCATTTCCTTCACCTGCTTCTCATGTTCTCCAGCTTTCGCAGCGTGCAGAATTAAAAGGCAAATTTACAGCTCATAAATAAATAATGCTAATCACCAACTACCTACTTTGAGATCTATCAATTACTGCTGTGTTTCCTCTTGCTCTGCCTTGCAGCAACACAGAAGGGCTGACCTCAGTGCTCAGGGCAGATTAAGAAGTGCAGGGTATATATTTTTCTGGTGGCAAAGATCCAAGGGCAAAGTTGTTCTGCTCCTGACTTGTGCCCATCAACGAGTAGCAAAGTAAAAACCAACCTGTACAACATTCAACAGGTGGGAAACCACCAACAAACAGGCATGGACCTGGTGGAGCAGGTCCAGAGCAGGCCACGAAGATGATGAGGGGCTGGAGCACCTCTGCTGCCAGGGCGAGCTGGGGGCATTCAGCCTGGAGAAGAGAAGACACCAAGCAGACCTAAAAGCGACCTTCCAGTACCTAAAGGGGGCTACAAGCAGGCTGCAGAGGGACTGTTCCCAAAGGCCTGCAGGGACAGGACAAGTGGAATGGTTTGAAAAGAGAGCAGAGCAGATTGAGATTGGATGTATGGAACCATTTCTCCACCAGAAGGCTGCTGGAACACTGCCCAGGGAAGGAGTTGAGGCTCCAGCCCCAAAGATACTCAAGATCAAGCCGGACAAGGCTCTAAGCAACCTATTGGAGGATGTCCCTGCTGACTGCAGGGGGGTTGGACTGGGGGACCCTGGAGGTCCCTTCCAGCCCTTGCATGCTGTGACTCAATGAGTAGCCAGCCCTTTTCTGTGGATCTGCTGAGCCAGAAGCCCCTAGCTCCATGAGCAGGAACTACTCCAGCAGCACACATCACAGCCCAGCTGTGCTCACCTCTAACCCAGCAGTGCAGCTCAGTCATTTTCACGGGTTCTCAGTGACAGCCTATTCATCTGAAGCTTTCTCTATGAGAGCAGCTGAAGATAAGCACCTTGACACAGTAAATCAGCTCTAAGTTGGGATGCATTGCCCTCTACAAGCATCACTCACTGTCCAGCAACAAGATACTAAACAGCTAGAGAAAGTTTCTCTCAGCACAGGCATCCTGTGATGAATGCCTGCAATCACACTAAGAGAGCTGATCACTGAATTAGTGATCACAGCAGAGAAAGACATCATTAACGAGATTACCTTTTCAGGTATTCCTTTCACCTTTTATATAGCTGTAAATATTGTGTATGTAGAATCACAGAATCAGTCATGGTTGGAAGGGACCACAAAGATCATCTGGTTCCAATCCCTGAGGAACACCACTTGTCCAGCTGGAAACTGGAGATGTGGAGTCACTGAGCACTACCCACTGCGTGCAGCCATCCAAACCATTTCTCATCCACTGAGGAGTCCACCCACCAAACCCATTCTCTCCAGCTCAGAGGCAATGCTGTTGGGTGACCGTGTCCAGAGCTTCACTGACGTCCAGACAGACCACATGCAGAGCTCTGCCCCTGCCACGGACATAGTGACTCCATCACAGAAAGCCACGGGGCTGGAGGGACAGGGCTTGCCCTCAGCAGAGCTGTGCTGGCTACCTCCTAGCACCAGCAACAAACCACAACTGCTGTGATTGCTGCTTGGTGTTTGTCGTGCACACCAGAGCCACCTGCCAGCAGGTGACCTGGGGAAGCAGCAGCGCAAAGGCAAACCAAACCATTGGTCTGTCATGGGCTGTAACTGCTCCCCAGGCTCTCCTAGGACAGGGCTGAGCTGTATCACCTTCTGCTTTGAAGTTGACAGAGCAGCTGGCTGCCATCCAGCACCACCCCAGGGACACCAGGGGACTTCCAGGGACAGCAGCTCCGTCCCTCCTAAAGCATACTTCAACAGTCTGAACAGCAGCTCTGATGGGAGTCCTCATCTGCTAGAGAGCAGAATGCTCCTGAGGAAATTAAATGCTCTCCTACTTTTCTAGTGCTAATCTCTGTTGAATTCTACTATGTTGAAATCCAGTCTAGGAAAATAAAAGCAATGCAAAGCCTGGACACATGCTGCATGCACCAGGAGCACAGCAATGCTGCCTCTGCACATGGATCCAGACCCTGCATCCAAACCAACAGGTAAAGGATTTGGGAAACTGAGGCTCTCTTTTCTTTCACTGATGTTAAAAGGCATTTCCCACTCAGCTGCAAGGGAGGGGATTCTGTCCCTCTATCTGCTCTCAGAAGACCTTGCCTGGACCACTGCATTCGGTTCTGCTGCCGCCAGCACAAGGACATGGAACTGTCTCAGAGGGTCCAGGGGAGGCCTCAGAGATGATCAGAGGGCTGGAGAAGGTGGCATAGAAACAGAGCCAGCTCAGGCAAAGCAGGTAGCTGTTCTCTCCGGAGTGGTGCTAAAGCAGCATCGCCTGCAGGAGTAGCCATAGAATCCCAGCAGGGCTCAGGCTGGAAGGGAGCTCTGAGCTCATCTGCCCCAACCATGCCCAGGGACACCTCTCAGCTACACTCAGCTGCTCAAGGCCTCATCCAGCCTGGCCTGCAGCACCCCCAGCAAGGAGGCAGCCACAGCCTCCCTGGGCAGCCTGGGCCACACTCTCAGCACCCTCACACTCAACAACTCCTTCCTCAGCTCCACTCTAAGCCTGCTCTGCCTCAGCTCTAAACCACTGCCCCTTGGCCTGTCTCTAGAGCCCCTGATGCAAAGTCCCTCTGCAGCCTTCCTGCAGGCTGCCTTCAGCTCTTGGCAGGCAGCTCTGAGGTGCCCCTGGAGCCTTCTCCTCTGCAGGCTGCACCCTCCCAGCTCCCTCAGGCTATAAACCCACAAAGCTAAACAAAACCAAGACTTGTGGCAAACTTCTGAGGCTTTTACATGTACAGAGTTGGACTTTAACTTTCAATCTACTACACAAGCACTGATTTGTTATTATTTTACCTTAACCCTGATTTACTCATAGTTTTTTTTCTACCCATCAGGATGATAAATTCACATCTTGCTGAACATGAACTTGTGATGGAGAGCTCAGCTGGGAGCTTGGTTGGAGCACAGGTTGGACCCTTAACTCAAATACAAGCCAGCACTTTCCCAGTGCAAGAAGTGCTTAGATTCCTCAGCTCTCCACTCCAGAGCTCAGCATGGCAGTGTGAAGTGCAATGATCCTCGGGGTCCCTGCTGCTTCATAAGCCAGTTTTAATGAGCACTTTAACTGCAGAGAGAATGTTCATGTGGGGAACCTTGAAGTGCAAGGAGGCTGCTTAAAAGGAATTGTAAATGGTACAGTGTGCAGCTCAGAAAAGGTCTGCTTCGTCCTGGCCACAGCAACCCCAGGGGAAGTCTGTGCTACACAACTACAGAAGCAGTATAACAGAAGATGACAGAATCACAGAACCTTAGACATTGGAAAGGACCTCCAGAGATCATTCAGTCCAATCCCCTGCCCGGGCAGGGCACACAGGAACACATCGAGGTGGGGTTGGAAAGCCTCCAGAGCAGGAGACTCCACAGTCTCTCTGGGCAGCCTGCTCCAGGGCTCTGGCACCCCCACCACACACAAGTGTCTCCTCGTGTTGAGGTGGAAGCTCCTGAGTTCCAGCTTGTCCCTGCTGTTCCTTGTCCTGTCACTGGGCACCACCAAACAGAGCCTGGCACCTTCATCCTGACACCCACCCTCAGGTATTTACAGACACTGACCAGGTCCCCTCTCAGCCTTCTCCCCTCCAGACTGCACAGCCCCAGGGCTCTCAGCCTTTCTTCACAGCAGAGGTGTTCCAGCCCCTAGTCATCCTCACAGGTCTCCACTAGAATATATAGAATACAAGAAAGCAATTAACACTTAGTTGCTGAGCCAAAAAGCAGGAGGACTGAGTTGCTTGGTTCTGTTTCGTTGATTTTGTGAGACCTATCATCAGTGCATTTGCTTTGTGTGTCTGTTCTCATGGAGCTGCTCACCTTGCCCCAGTGACCATTTCTCTTCCTAGCTGCTCACCTTGCCCCAGTGACCATTTCTCTTCCTAGCTGCTCACCTTGCCTCAGTGACCATTTCTCTTCCTAGACAAACACATTATCATTACTAATCAGTCAGTTGATGACATTTGCAGCCACTGCAGATGAACAGCCCCTTCCCCTCAGATGTAAACTACTTGTGCTTCATGGCCAGCAGAAGAGAGAGGAAGTCTTGGCAGAAGACCCAAGTGTGCTAGTTTGAGCCTAGCTGGGATGTTTTGGTGAGAAGAACTAGATCATAGGCTGAGAAATGAAAACAATGGTGAGGTCTACTTCGCTCACAGCCTTGCTGAGGTGTACAAAAGAAAGGCAAAACAAAGGTTAGGTCACTTTTGCTCTGCACTTCGCTTGGGCACTTCGTGCTGGGCTGCTCTCTTCTGCTTTGCCTGCTGGAGAGCTCATGGCTGCTGGCTGAACTCCATCTTGCTTTCTAACCTCACCCTCCCTTTGCTTTTGTGGCTGATTGACCTTTGCTTAATCCTCTTGGCCAAACCTCCATTCTTCCTTGGGACTGGGGTAAGGTTGAGAGGGGTAGGGGGAAGGTGAGGGGTGGTTGAGAGCCCCTCCTGGGGACTCAGGTTTCTGGGAGGGGAGTTGTGTCTGTATTACCTTTTTACCTTGTCTATTTCTGTCTATAACTGTATATACTGTAAGTATCTGCTTGTAAATTGTGCCAGCTGTAAATATAAGCTTCATTCAAATTTCCAGAGCCGACTGAGTCTAGTCTGGGTGATTTCTAAAGTGTGGGGGGTGGGGGACACCCAAACCATCTCACCAAGGCAGGATGCATCAGTGGAAAGACTGCACTGCAGAGATTCCTCCAAACCATCAAGACATGACCCAAGTGGCCAATGGCTAACACACACTTTGCTGAAGGAACACCTCTTGTGTGTGTCCTGATGTTACCTCGGATCAGCACATCACAGCAGGGTCACAGCTTCTTGGAATGTTGAAGAGAGGAGGGAAAATGGAAGTTTAAGAAACCAAGGCCTGCTCCCAAGCAACCAGTGATGGGACAAGAGACAATGGGTTTGGGTTGTACCAGGGTTAGCTTGGACATGAGGCGAAACCTCTTTAGTGAGAGAGTGGTGAGGGGTTTGAACAGGCTGCCCAGGGAGATGGAGGAGTCACCATCCCTGGAGGTGTTCAGGAAGCTGCACATGTGTACCTTCAGGACATGGTTTAGTGGTTGTGGTAGCTGGAGTATGGCTGACTTAATGACCTTAAAGGTCTTTTCCAGCCTCAGTGATTCTCTAATTCAGTCCAAACCCAGTAGACACATTAACAATCCTAGCAGAAGAGACCCTGTGCAGTTAAAGATGCAGCAACCTGCACTGGGCAGCCATGTCCTCATTTGTGCTCAGTTGGCAGGCAGCAGTGTCAGAGAGCAGATGTCTGCCATCACCAGACTGCAGCTGGAGCAGGCAGCAGAAATGCTGGAATAGCTGCCAGCACTCTGTGTCACCAAGCACACTGCACAGCTAGTTCAGTCCTGCCTCTTGGGTGGGTTTGTACTTCAGGCTATCATCCCCAGGCTGCATCCTATGTGTGAACTGAGTGCCCAGCCCTCAGGCACAAGCAGCAGCAGTACTGCACTACCGGCACTTGCTGCCACCTCTGCACTCAGTGCCCAGTCCTTAGGCACAAGCAGCAGCAGTGCTGCTCCACAGGCACTTGCTGCCATCTCTGAACACGAGTCCCTCTCACTCATCATTCCACCTCTTCTCCTGCAGAGATGGGCTACATTCTCTCAAGCTGTACTCTGCTGCAAGCAGCAGCTTATTCTCATGCTGCTGTGTGGCATGTCACAGAAAAGGTGTGCAGCTCAGATACTACCCAGCAGGAACTGTTAGAGCATCCCACACCAGGTCTCTCTGGGAGGGAAGGGCATTGTGCCATTTGCCAGCATGTCAGCTGGGAAGGAGATGCCTTCACAAAACATCAGGGCTACTGCACTTCATCTGCCACCTCTTCAGAGAGCAGCCCTGGTTGTGGGATGGCTGAAGTCACAAATGAAGATGTACTTCTCTCTCTTTAGTGCTGCTGAAGAGCACTGTCTGTGCTGACAAGTACCTCCACAAGCAAAAGCAGGCTGAGCTGTGCCTTGATCTCCTGTCACAGTCAAGCCCTTGATGTTTCAGGAGTTTCCCATTTGCGTTCTTAGACTACTGCAGATCTTCATTCAGGACACAGGCACCCTATCTACTTGCTGTTCCTGGACAGAAACTACTACACATCTTACCAACACTGTATTAAAATTGGAATTGAGTTTTAGCTTAGAGATTCTCTGTGCCAAATGTGCTACAAGAGGATAATCTTTAATGAGTATGGAAAAGATCAATCTCAGTAGTAACACAGCTGCAGCATTCTCTTCATGGCTCAGGCTGGAAGGGAGCTCAGAGCTCATCTGCCCCAACCTCCCCAGGGACACCTCTCAGCTACACTCAGCTGCTCAAGACCTCAGCACCCCCAGCAAGGAGGCAGCCACAGCCTCCCTGGGCAGCCTGGGCCACACTCTCAGCACCCTCACACTCAACAACTCCTTCCTCAGCTCCACTCTAAGCCTGCTCTGCCTCAGCTCCAAACCATTGCCCCTTGACCTGTCTCTAGAGCCCCTGATGCAAAGTCCCTCTGCAGCCTTCCTGCAGGCTGCCTTCAGCTCTTGGCAGGCAAACATTTTAACCCAAGTATCTTAGACATCACACCCAAAGTTATTTGTGCCATTGCAAGAAAAGAAATAAACACAGAGCCACAGCAAAGCATGGTCAGTGGAGAGCATCCTCTGTAGAGGATTGGGCTTGCTCTGTAGTGCCATCATCTGGTTGATTGGACAGGGCTGGGTGATAGGCTGGGCTGGATGATCTTGTAGGTCTCTTCCACCCTGCTTGATTCTATGACCTGTAACTGAGAGAGCTGCACCTGCATGGAGATGCATCAAAGCCAACTGTGAGCTGGTGTTAATGTAGTGATGACAATAACAATAGTGCAATTCATTATCAGCAATGAGAGTCAGCTGCTGCTGCAGCTGGTTGCTGTTTCACAGACTTCCAGACTCAATCCACTGCAGTTTTACTCAATCTGTACTTTCCAAAGTCACTGAGCAGCCTCTCTGTGTCACAGCTCATCACTAGGTAATGAGTTCCATTTCTCAGACACAGAGCAGTGCTTGAGGAGTACCAGCCCAGCCTTTCAGGACAGGTAGTGCTTTGACTGAAATAGATGTCTTGCCTTCTACTCTCTCCAGCAATTCAGGACTGCTTTCCCCTGAAGGTATTTTTGCAATTCATTAATCTCTGTAACTGGAAAATTCCAAAGTTCATGCTGAGTTTATGCAGATGTAGGTCTGGAATCTCAGCTTTCAAACACTCAGAAATGCATCTGGAGCAGACCCATTGGTTCCCAAGAGCTGGATAAGCTGACTCAAAGACAACAGAAGCCATTGGGAGGTCTAGGCTGGATGTTAGGAGGAAGTTGTTGGCAGAGAGAGTGATTGGCATTGGAATGGGCTGCCCAGGGAGGTGGTGGAGTGGCCGTGCCTGGAGGTGTTGAAGCAAAGCAGCACCTAACCACACCTGCTGTGAGCAGGAGGCTGGACAAGAGAAGCTCCCTTCCACCCCAGGCTGTGTCCAGGTGTGATGTAAATGACAGGAAAAGCTGGTACAGACCCAGACTGCAAACATTTCTTACTGGCTTGAAGATGCTTCAAAGCAGAACTTCAAAACCAAGAGCAAGAAGGACTGAGCAGCTCAGTGACTGCATTTTCTTTCCAACATAAGGAGTCACTTCTGCACAGTGAGGGTGCCAGAGCCCTGGAGCAGGCTGCCCAGAGAGGCTGTGGAGTCTCCTTCTCTGGAGACTTTCCAACCTCCCCGGGCTGTGCTCCTGTGTGCCCTGCCCTGGCAGGGGGTTGGGCTGGATGAGCTCTGGAGGTCCCTTCCAGGCCCTGACATTCTGCGATCTGCTGTGCAAAAGAAGCTCAGTTTCTGTCAGGAGCTGAAGCCAAAGGAGCTGTGCCTGAACACCCGAGCTGACAGGCTGCATGCACTGGGAATCTCCACTGTGCCAGCTGCAATACTCAGCATCAGGCAGTCCTTCAGCCGAGAGCCTCACCACTCATTGCTGGGCACAGTAAGAACAGAAGCAGGGACATCACCTGCCAGGAGACTATAAAGACATATCAGTTAACATTGTGAAGTTCTGGGGTACAATAAAGACAACTGTCATGCAAAAAACCCACCCCAAACCTCAAGTGCTCCATCTTTAGAGCATGACAGCACTGGTAAGTGAGGAACAAAGGCATGCACAGACTAAGGAAGAGACCCTGCTGTTTCTGTTGTCAGCAGCCCAAACAGCAGGCAGGAGGCAGAGTGCACATTGCTCTGTCTTCCCTCATTTCCTTACAGCTCCTGACCAACCTAAACCATTCTATGATTCTATGATTCTATAATACTACCCTGCTGCTTCCGAGTCTCCTTGGCTGCCTGCAGCAGCACTAACCAGAAGCTGGCATATGCTCCGTGCACAGGTATCTAAAGGATCAGCTGCTCTCACATCTCCCAGAATAAAGCCTCAGTACTTCCCTGCAGTCCCTCCTTCAGTCCATCACCAGACTGCCTCATTCAGTGTTTCCTCTTACTTGCTTAGAAATTCAATTATTGGAGGAATTGCCTAAAGGAGGCTCAGTGAAGCCTGTCAGATTTGACACACTGGTGTCCTTAAAACACAGCTTTGCTTTCCAAGTGAGCTTGTTACTAAAGCCTGTAGATCAGCCACTGCTCTTAAATGACTTTGGATTCAAAGCTAATTATCCCTGCAACGCAATGGCAAACTCATCCCTGTGAACTCCACAAACCAACAGCCATAAACTGCAACAGAGTTCCAGCTCTTTACACAGTAACATATACCCTCCCACTGTGCTCTCAGGAGTGATGCCACTGTCACATCAGCTCTCTGTCCTGGGAAGCTTCACTCCTAAAGAGGTCACTCCTGTCAGGCATTCTGCAGCCTGCAGCAGGCTGCCCAGAGAGGCTGTGGAGTCTCCTGCTCTGGAGACTTTCCGAACTCCCCTGGATGTGCTCCTGTGTGCCCTGCCCTGCCTGCTCCTGCTCTGGCAGGGGCTTGGGCTGGATGAGCTCTGGAGGTCCCTTCCAAGCCCTGACATTCTGCAACTCTGTGATCTGGCTTTTGGTTTTTTCCCTCTAAACCTTTAGAAGCAACAGGAGCTTGTCTGAGTAAGACAAGGCCATGGATTTAGAAAGCATCTCCTCAGCAGATGTAGGAAAGTAATAAACCATTTTACAGGAAGCATCTGGCCAAAAAAATAAGAGGTAGAATAGCAACAAAGACTTCTTATATTGTAATTGCTCTAACCTAATCTGCAACAACACTGAAGTACCACACTTCTGCTGCAGCCCAGGCTCTGCTTGGCTTTCTGGGCTGCAAGTGCACACTGCTGGCTCTTGTTAAGCTTCTCCTCCACCAGCATCCCCAAGTTCTCTCTCCTCAGGGCTGCTCTCCAGCCACTCACTGCCCAGCCTGGATTGGTGCTTGGCATTGCCTCCACCCAGATGCAGGACCTTGCACTTGGTCTTGTTGAAGCTCTTGAGGTTGACCTGTGCCACCTCTGCAGCCTGTCCAGGTCCCTCTGGATGGATCCCTGCCCTCCAGCCTGTCTGCTGCACCCTCACACTCAACAACTCCTTCCTCAGCTCCACTCTAACCCTGCTCTGCCTCAGCTCCAAACCATTGCCCCTTGGCCTGTCTCTAGAGCCCCTGATGCAAAGTCCCTCTGCAGCCTTCCTGCAGGCTGCCTTCAGCTCTTGGCAGGCAGCTCTGAGGTGCCCCTGGAGCCTTCTCCTCTGCAGGCTGCATCCCCCCCAGCTCCCTGAAGGGAGGCTGTAGCCAGCTGGGGTTGGGCTCTGCTGCCAGGCAGCCAGCACCAGAAGAAGGGGACACAGCCTCAAGCTGTGCCAGGGCAGGTCTAGGCTGGATGTGAGGAGGAAGTTGTTGGCAGAGAGAGTGATTGGCATTGGAATGGGCTGCCCAGGGAGGTGGTGGAGTGGCCGTGCCTGGAGGTGTTGAAGCCAAGCCTGGCTGGGGCACTTAGTGCCATGGTCTGGTTGATTGGCCAGGGCTGGGTGCTAGGTTGGGCTGGCTGAGCTTGGAGCTCTCTTCCAACCTGGTTGGTTTATTTCTATTCTATTTACTGTGTGATATGGTTTAAGGTGAATCTTGTAGAGTAGGGCTATAGACTGGACTTGGTAATCCTGAGGGGCTTTGCCAACCTTAGGCTGGACTTGGTGATCCTAAGGGGCTCTGCCAACCTTAGGCTGGACTTGGTGATCCTAAGGGGCTCTGCCAACCTGGATGGTTCTGAATTTAGTCCTGCCTTTTCCACAGCTTTACAAGTGAGCAGAAAGCAGAAGCTCAACAGAGAGGAGCTCAGCCTAAGTAAGGAGACCCAGCCAGCACCCACAGGTGATGTTAGGCAGAAAGAAGCCTGATGGTCACTCTAACCGGGGGGCCACCAGGCCCCCCGGCCTTTAGATCCCACTCCCAGCCACCCAGTGTGCACCATGGGGACTCTCCAGTGATGACAGGAGGAGGATCCCTCTGCCCAGTTGGGCAAACTTGGGGCTTCTGCCTTTCCTGGGGCTGATTATAAAGGGGAGTGGGCAGGGAAGGCAAAGTGGTTACACCTGGGGTGGGAGGAGACTCCAACAGCACCCAGGTGCTGTGGGTTTGGGGGGGGAGAGGTGGAAGGGGAAAGGGGAAAATGGGGCAGTGTGATCTGGTAAAGGTGGACTTGATGGCCTTTCAAGGTCTCTTCCAGCCTCTACTGTTCTGTGATTCTGTGCTTTCCTCCTAATTCACCTGGCTTTAGCACTCAGGACATGCTCTAGTAAAGCTCACCTGCCTTCCTCTGGACAAAAGCCTAAGTGACTAAAGCACACCACCTCCTTTGAGGTAAGCCCACTGGAGAGGGCAGCATTGGTACCCCCTGCCCCACCAAGGGCTGGTTTTTGTCTGCATGGCTCCACAAGAGTAGGAGAAGAAAGGCTCCATCACCACTGCAGTCACTTGCCACGGGAGCGTTTCACGGCTGCAAAGGCGCTGCAAGGAGGCACCCCTGGGACAAGCACTCCTTGCAAGGGTATTATTGCCTCTGCCAGCTACTGCTGAAAGCACGGGACTGAGGGCAGCCCAGGCTAGGGAGCATTGGGCCTGGGTAACTGGGCACTGATTGGGAATTGCTCTGCCTCTCTCTCACTGAAAAGAAACCCAACCAACTCCAGCCCCAGACCAACCCAACCAAGCGGCCAACACCCCCAACAACACATACAAAAGCAAACCTGGCCAAACACAGCCAAAGCAAAACAAAACCCCCAAAGCAAAAGCCAAAGCAGGTCTCCCTGAGGAGAGGGAGAAAGGGCTGTTCTCAGGCACCAGGAGGGACCTGAGAGAATGCTGTGGCTGGCATCTGAGAGGACACCCGAAGGAGAGGATTCACTCTGCAAGGACACAGCGAGCAAGGCAAAGGCACCTGGCACAGTTGTTTACTCCATCTTACCCCGCAGAGCTGAGCTTTTCCAATCTCACAGGTCACCTAGGTCTAATAAAATCCTGTTTCACAGATGATAAAGCTTTGGTGTTCTGGAAAGGGGGTAGAGCTCAGGCACTGTGCCTGTGAGATGATCTCAAGCCCCACTTTCTGTATCAGTTTGCTTAGCAAAATGGATCCAGGCAGGAAATCGATGACACAGAAGCAACCTGCAGCAGCAGGGAGGCAGCACAGAGTCCCAGATGAGACAACCCCAAACCAGGATGTGCAAACTGTTGTTCTAGGGAATCAAAACAAGCACAGCAACAAGAAAATCAATAGTCCTGCAGCCACGAGAAGTCTTGCAGGATGGAGAGACATGTGGCGAGCGGTGCTGTGCTCAGAGCAGAGGGCAGCTGGACCTGGCTGGAGCTGGCGCACCACAGCGGTCACTGCTGCCTGCTGCCTCACTGTACAGAGACCACCCAGACTGAATGGGGAGCAAGCACAGCTTCCCCTTGAGCCCTGCCCGGAGTGCACAGAGCAGAGCAAGCTGAACCTTCGCAGAATGGTGCCAGAGTCCTCAGCTGCACAGGAATCTCAACTTCTCTCCCAGTCCCCCCAGCCTGTTCTACTGGGAGGTGTCCCTGCCTATGGATGATCCTTGAGGGCCCTTCCAACCTAAACCAGTCCATGATTCTACAATTCTGCTTGCATCCTTGGCTCCTTTCAGCACGTCTGGAAGGAGAAAGGGATGCGAGGGTACCAGAGAAGTGTGCAAGTATTTACAGAAGCTGTAGATCCACTCACAAAGGCATTTTTAGACAGATCATAGGCAAAGCAATAAGGGAAAAGTTGATTCTTTAAAGAAAAAGATATTTCATTGATGGGATGGAGTGAAACCATGAAAAGGGCAGCCAGGCCACCACGTCCTACTGGATGAAATATGGGAAGCCCCAGGAGGTCTCCACTCTCTGACATCATCTGAGGTCAGCAAGAGCAGAAAGAAGCAGGACAGAGTAAAAATAGATTTCTCTACAGGGATGGAACAGAACAAGAGAATTCTACTGCTTGAGAGGAAGACCACCCTGAAACTGAAGGAAAAGTAATCCACAGGGAAAGTTTTGTGCAGCAATAGCTTGTTAAGGTACGACAGAAACACCTTGGAGTTTGCCAGGGGGATGCCAAGGGAAGGCACAGCCTCACCTTCTCCATCGCAAAGCACTGGCAGCTGAGGCAGAAGTGGTCCTCGAGCGTGCCTCTGGCAGTGCATAGTGTGCACACATCTTACCATATCACCAGGGGATGCCTTGGGTTGGAAGCAGCCTCTAAAGGTCACCTCCTCACCTCCCCTGCAGTCAGCAGGAACATCTTGCATCAGGATGTTCAGCTGGTCTTTGAGTGCGGCCAGCTGTTCCCCCTCCCCCTGTCTTAGCAGCACTCTGAACACCAGTCTCCTGATAGGAAGGTTGCTCTGGCCCTCAGATGGGCTCCTTTGGTCTGTTCTGTAGCAGGCTTTTACCTCTGTAAGTACAAACACTCAGAGAAAGCAGCCCACATCCCATTCAGAGAAAGCATTCCACATCCCTCTCAGAGAAAGCATTCTACTCAGAGAAAGCATCCCACGTCCCACTGCCGAGCGCTGGAAAGCACTGTGCCTTGGCACTGAGGGCTCACACCGGCTTTGGCAACACAGCTACTCTGTTTCCACATTCCACAGACACAATCAGCTTCCCTTCTCCTCAAGGAAGTGTCGATGCCAGAGGTTTAGATGTGGCTGCTTCCATTTCCAAAAAGAATCATAGAATCAGGCAGGTTGGAAGAGAGCTCCAAGCTCATATAGCCCAACCTAGCACCCAGCCCTGGCCAACCAACCAGACCACGGCACTAAGTCCCTCAAAGGCAGAGCTGAATTTGGTGCAGACTTTCTGCTTGCTTCCAAGCAGCTCACCAAAACACCTTGATTAAAGTCAGGATTAATCCTGGGATCTACACTGCTTTGTTAGTTTGGTTACTCAAAGCACAAAGTGTTCTTCCCAGTTTCCCAGTTCAGGCAGTGCACTGCTTAGACTTCTTCCTTTCAACTGTTTCCCCCTCTGCAGTACCTTGAGAGTAATCTGCAGTCAGCAGGGAGAAACAGCCTTGGCATATAGGACAGAGTCCTTCCAGCTACCTGCTGGTCAGAATTGGAGCACACATCCTGGTCAACTTCACAGTCTCACAGTATCACCAAGGTTGGAAGAGACCTCACAGATCATCAAGTCCAACCCTTTACCACAGAGCTCAAGGCTAGACCATGGCACCAAGTGCCACGTCCAATCCTGCCTTGAACAGCTCCAGGGATGGCGACTCCACCACCTCCCTGGGCAGCCCATTCCAGTGTCCAATGACTCTCTCAGTGAAGAACTTTCTCCTCACCTCAAGCCTAAACTTCCCCCGGCGCAGCCTGAGGCTGTGTCCTCTTGTTCTGGTGCTGGCCGCCTGAGAGAAGAGAGCAACCTCCTCCTGGCTACAACCACCCCTCAGGTAGCTGTAGACAGCAATGAGGTCACCCCTGAGCCTCCTCTTCTCCAGGCTAACCAATCCCAGCTCCCTCAGCCTCTCCTCATAGGGCTGTGCTCAAGGCCTCTCACCAGCCTCGTTGCTCTTCTCTGGACACTTCTCTGCCCTTCTTGTGCTGAAACACCGGGGAAGCCTGGAGAGATGTAACAGTGTTGGGCTGTCTCTGCTGCAGTTGTCAGCACTGGCATCTCTCCTTTTCCAGATACGTTTGTCACTGCTGTATGCCACTCCAGATAAATCTGTCACCCCTATTCTAATACTTGCAAAGGATGGTCTTCAATTCTGCACCAGAGAGTCCTCTTTCAGCCTAAGGAACAATCTGCCGAGCAGTCCCAGATGTAAGCCTGGGAGCCAGCTCTCCAGGAAAGCAGGAGGGGCAGAACCCTGGTTTGGTTTAAACAGGCCATTGACAGCCACAGCTATCGACATGCACACAAGCTCTCGTGTTCCACAAGCTGCTGCACAACCTCCTTCAGCATTTTCCAAAGCACCTCCTGCTTGGCCACGGCACTACTCTTGCAATAGCACTGTCATGACCAGCTAGGAAGCAGATTCACACACTCTCAAAACGGTTTGGGTTGGAAGGAATCTTAAAGACCGTCTAGTACCAGAGGCAGGGATACCAGCCCAGGTTGCTCAAAACCTCAATCTGGCCTTCACCACCTCCAGGGAGGGGGCAGCCACAATTTCCCTGGGCAGTCTGTTCCAGTGTCTCCTCTCCCTCACCATCAACAATTTCTCCCCAGTCTGCAGCCTTAACCTGTGCTCCTTGAGCTTCAGTCCATTGCCCTTCACCCTGTCACTACAAGCCCTTGTCGAGGTCCCCCCAGCACTCCTGTAGGC
Organism: Tricholaema leucomelas; assembly: GCA_013400475.1. NCBI lineage: Eukaryota > Metazoa > Chordata > Aves > Piciformes > Lybiidae > Tricholaema lacrymosa > Tricholaema leucomelas. The sequence continues at coordinate 246,936 of WAAF01014249.1, read as the reverse complement.
CCCTTGCAGGCTGCTATCTGCAATGCCCAGGGCTGCAGGCTCGTACCAGAACACTGATGGCACTGCTCTGGGTGTCACTGTCTCAAGCACTAGAGGAAATGCTCCTAGTGTTGGTGCTCAACAGAGATGAAATCCTGCTTTACCATCCTAGACTGAATCTCTTATTTCACATAAACTGCACAGACCTTGAACTACCTTAATAAGTACCTGGCCAATGCATGTGATGAATTTCTGGGGCAGCTTGTTGCTCTTTTCTCTTTAAAGAGAAAAGGTCTCTGCCTGGCCTTCTTTCCCTTGTTTTGCCTGTGCCCTGGAAGCACTCATTCTCCTGAAGGTGATACTGGCTACTTTAGCTTCCTTCATACAAATCACACATGAGACAGCCATGTGCTTGGTTTTGATTTGAAATGCATTTGATGTTCATGTGATCATTTCCTTCACACTACAGAAACAGGACTTGCTGAATGCCCTTCATTTTAGAGACAAAGCAGACTTGGCTGTTTTCTGGCAGACATTACTTTTAGCCTGGAGAAGAGGAGGCTCAGGGCAGAGCTCATTGCTGTCTGCAGCTACCTGAAGGGAGGCTGTAGCCAGGTGGGGTTGGGCTCTGCTGCCAGGCAGCCAGCACCAGAAGAAGGGGACACAGCCTCAAGCTGTGGCAGGGCAGGTCTAGGCTGGATGTGAGGAGGAAGTTGTTGGCAGAGAGAGTGATTGGCATTGGAATGGGCTGCCCAGGGAGGTGGTGGAGTGGCCGTGCCTGGAGGTGTTGAAGCCAAGGCTGGCTGGGGCACTTAGTGCCATGGTCTGGTTGTTTGGCCAGGGCTGGGTGCTAGGTTGGGCTGGCTGAGCTTGGAGCTCTCTTCCAATCTTGCTGATTCTATGATTCTGTGACTCCCGATCTGTCTCCTTTCAGAGGGTTTGTTACGTAGGTGAGATGAAATACCTGCTTTTACTGTGTTCCTTTCTTTTTTTATTGCTCCTTGAACGTCTCAGGGAATTGGAAGTATGAGACAAACATTGTTACTGCCTGGAGCAGAACCATCGCTGAAGCCACGCCAAGCTTTCACACAATAAACTTCTATTGTGTTACCTGTGCCACATGGCCAAAGAAAACAACCCTGCCAAGCAGGCTGCCCCTTCAGATCAGAGCATCTCTCACACAGGTTCTGGTCTCTTGAGCTCACTCAAGCGGGTGGGAAAGGTGGGGGGAACACAGGCTGCAACTGGGGATGGAGGAGGAAGAGGAAGAGCCTGCACACGCCAGGCTTCAAAATCCCTGGTGTTCAACCAGCGGCACAAGGAGGGAGGTTGTAGAATCGTAAGCAGCATTAAATAGAAGCTCTGCTACAGCCTGCAGCTGTGAACACAACTGAGCTGGATCTTGCTATGCCTGGTAAGCATCCGTTGTGGAAAGATAGCTCAGCAAAGGAGCTGGCTTTGGTAAAAGGCACTTCTGCATGAAAAGACATTGCAGAAGTATAAAGAGATGAGAGAGGAGTTGAGGGCAAGGGCGACAAAGCATTTAACACCTGAGAAACACAGCCAGGTCCAGGCAAGGGTGACAAAGTAGTTAACACCTGAGAAGCACAGCCAGGTCCTGCCAACCCCGCAATGCTGGAGTGACCGATCTGTTCACTAAAGAAAGCAAACCCAGGGCTAGGCAGGCTCAGAACTGGGTGAAAGGCTCAACTAAGGCTACCTTTTCTCAGCAGCTGGTGGCTGGAGATCCAGACAGCAGATTTATGGACTATGCAGGCTGCAGAGTTACCTATTTTTATTAATGCATTCTCCTCCTGGGTTCTTGCTGCTGCCCTCAGATACTCGTGAGGAGCAGAGCACACCTATGCAAGACAGTCCCAGGGAGGCAGCAATCCGACTTGGGATCACATTCCACTCTGAGCAAGCGTGTCACATGCTTTACTGCACAGAAACTCCAGCACTGCTCTTCCCAAGCACTCTGAGCATTCTGAATGTCTCAAGGCACCTAACTCTCTATTTCTGCCAAATGAACTGCAGAGCTATCAGCTTCCCAAAGGTTTGCACTTGTCCACATGCAGGGAGGAAGCCACATTGCAGTGCTGCTGACTGAGCAGGTCTTTGCTTTCCATTGCCAAAGTGGTGACAGAGATAACTTCAAGAGAATGCTGCAATTCCTTTCCCAGGGCTGAGCCCGAGAGGTGCTTGGACCACTCCATCACTGGGGCTGAATCTCCATCACCGAGGCTGAATCTCCATCACTGAGGATGAATCTCCATCACTGACGCTGAGGCTGCCACTCCATTGCTGAGGCTGAGACTCCATCACTGAGGCTGAATCTCCATCACTGAGGCTGCCACCACATCACTGAGGCTGCCACTCCATCTCTGAGGCTGCCACTCCATCACTGAAGCTGCCACTCCATCTCTGAGGCTGCCACTCCATCTCTCAGGCTGAATCTCCATCGCTGAAGCTGCCACTGCATCGCTCACCTCCATGGTCTGGGCGGTCCACTCCCAGCTGCTCCTGAAGAGATGCAGTGAGGGATGATGCTAGGGGCTGCAGCCAGGCAGCTGGTGCTGTGGTGCCCCCAGGGAAGCAAGAGCATTCTGTGTCAGGGTCAAACCTCAGTTCTGATGAGGACCAAGGTCTCGCAGCAGTAAAAGGCTAGTACACTTGCTCTTTCTGACCAGGCAGTGCTGTGGCTGCTTACTATCTACTTCAAGCCACAATCACCTTCTGATCTGAGGAGCAGGTGACTTGGTGATTCTCCTCCATTCTGATTGCTATGCACAGCCATGAAAGGTGGAGTGAAAAGATTAAGCACTGTTCCAGTCGCCCAGACACTCTACTTTGCCCTCTGGAGAACTGGCCCTATGCATCATCATCTGTCACCAGTGGCTTACAAGGTGACAGTGCTGGATCTTTAAGGGTATCTGTGCTCCAGTACTAAAGAAGGAACAGAAATGTGCAGGAAGGTCCAGAGCCATGGCAGGCAGTGGTGAAGGGCTTGGGGTGCTCTGCTAACAGCCACCCCAGCCTCAGTCCAACAGTGCAAATCTCTCAAACATGCAAACATCTCTTGCTGCTATAGTTAAGTTAGACCAAAGCCCACATTCTGCTTCAGACATGAAAGTGAACCAAGTACAGTCCTGTGTTTGTGTATGTCTGACCAAGGCAACTTCTTTTGGTGTTTCCAGCATCCGCTCTGCCACAACATAACCATAACCCTCTGTAGAGGGGCACAGAGCAAGTCCAGAGGAGGCCACAAAGATGCTGTAAGGGCTGGAGCAGCTCTGCTGTGAGCACAGGCTGAGGGAGCTGGGGGGGTGCAGCCTGCAGAGGAGAAGGCTCCAGGGGCACCTCAGGGCTGCCTGCCAAGAGCTGAAGGCAGCCTGCAGGAAGGCTGCAGAGGGACTTTGCATCAGGGGCTCTAGAGACAGGCCAAGGGGCAATGGTTTGGAGCTGAGGCAGAGCAGGCTTAGAGTGGAGCTGAGGAAGGAGTTGTTGAGTGTGAGGGTGCTGAGAGTGTGGCCCAGGCTGCCCAGGGAGGCTGTGGCTGCCTCCTTGCTGGGGGTGCTGCAGGCCAGGCTGGATGAGGCCTTGAGCAGCTGAGTGTAGCTGAAAGGTGTCCCTGGGAATGGTGTGGAGGGTGGAGGGGATGAGCTCTGAGCTCCCTTCCAGCCTGAGCCACTCTGGGATTCTATGACTAAAATAGCAAAGTACTGCAGGACTCTTACTGTTCTAAGCCACGAGACAAGTGCTTAAAAACCTAAGGGAACCATCAGACTGCAGTTACTGCATCCTGTGACACAGCTGCTATAAAAACCTGGAAGGAAGCAATGGTTTCCAGTGGTTTCCAATGGTTGGTAATGGTCCTCATGGTAAGATCCTATTCCAGATTTGATCAAAGCAGACAGTAAGCAGCTTCTGATGCTGCACTGATACAGTTAGTGCCTCTGGTGCTTGCTTGAGTTTTGCTTTTACTCATCATTGGTTGTTTTCTACCAGGACACATTTCCATTCCTCCTAGGAGTCCCAGAATTTTGTACTCATGGCTCAGATTAAAATTAACCACAGGAAACTGATTTCTTGGCCTCTCAGTCCAGAGATAACCCTGGTTACTAAGAGCCCCTTTTATCACCACAAACTACCTGCTGCTGAGAGGTTACCAGAACTACTAAAAGGGAATGCATGGTTGAGGCTGTAGGAGCCCCCTGTGAGAACACCACCTAAGGCATCAGCAGCTCAGGAACCTTCCTCAGCCTTTCTGGGGTCAGAAAAGCAATACAGATCTAGATATACAGCTGTAGATACCCAGTATGTAGCACCAAATGCCAAAGTAGGTGATCAGGTAAAGAGTCTCAGAGAGCCACTGCCAAATTAAAATTGCCACATTAGAAGCGTGCCAGTGAATGCAATCAGGTTAAAAGCATAACAGCAGCACCTCTCTCTCTATCAATTTAATCTGCTCAACAATCACTGGATGTGAAGATAATCACCATAAAAGACCATTTGTGGGGGGGAAAAACAGTCTAAAGTACTATTAAGAGTCCTCAAAGTCTGCTGCAAAAGCCTGCTGAAGAGTACTCAGGTTTGCTGAAAGCACAAGCTGGAGCGGCAGCCAGCTACTTGGGCATGCTGTTGTTTGGTTGCAGGAGGACACAGAACACAAAGCCAAGTCCCCCAGTTCTAGGTGGGATGTGACCCAGGGAGGGAGCACCCAAGCCAATGTGGAGCTAACTGCTCTTTAACAGCCTCAGCACTCGAGTGTGGAGGTTTCATCACAGCTGGCAAAGTTCCAGCTTTAAATATTACTAACACCATTTTCAATAACTGATGCTCAGAGGGCTGCAGCAGCTCTGCTGTGAGCACAGACTCAAAGAGTTGGGGCTGTGCAGGCTGCAGAAGAGGAGGCTCCCAGGGGACCTTCTTGTGGCCTTCCAGGATCTGAAGGGGACTACAAGAAAGCTGAGGAGGGACTTTTTAGGCTGTCAGGGAGTGGCAGGAGTGGGGGGAATGGAGCAAAGCTGGAGGTGGGGAGAGTCAGGCTGGAGGTGAGGAGGAAGTTGTTGAGCATGAGAGTGGGGAGAGGCTGGAATGGGTTGCCCAGGGAGGTGGTTGAGGCCCCATGGCTGGAGGTGTTTCAGGCCAGGCTGGCTGAGGCTGTGGGCAGCCTGCTCTAGGGGAGGGTGTCCCTGGGCATGGCAGGGGGGTTGGAACTGGCTGATCCTTGTGGTCCCTTCCAGCCCTGACTGATTCTATGGCTCTATGAATTCCTGGCTCAGTATCTGGTTTTGTACTTAGAATTCCTACAGTTTAGCAAAGTAAACCCAAAGACTACACAAATCCAAGAGGAATGACTTATTTCACCTCTCCCACAGCCATCTCGTTCCATTACACAAGAACAATGTAACAAATAAAACAGTAAGAATAAAAAGTCTGTTTTGCTTTTCTAAGTGTCAATAAACAGGCACCACAGAAGCAGGTTGGGAGCATGGCTGTGAAGCTGTCTGCTAAGGGTTGATCATGTCCTGCCTCTGCTGCTTGCTCTGTACTGCCCACATCCAAGAGTGGGCATTGGTGGTGCTTTTTCACCTATCAGAGACTATCAGCTGTGACATGAACACGGCGCTGGAAGCCAGCCTGTTCACTGTGCAGAGGCAGGGATGGGCTGTCCTTGAACGGAAAGCATGAGATGTGATGTACTTAACCCAGGAATAAAAACAAGATAGGAAACCTCAGAAAGTACCCCCAAATTCAGTCTCATTGTGGCAGTCCATTGGCTGATCTGCTTGCTGCGGAAGGGTGTGGAGCTGATGCAGCAGGACTGAGGCACTGAGGGATGAAGAGCAGAGCATCATCTTCTCTAAAGCTCCTCAACGGGTACCCAGGATCATGAAGCTGCAACACTTCTGCCAAAGCAGAATCCTTTAGAAGGTCCTGCACCTGGGTGGGTGCAATCCCAAGCACAGCTCCAGGCTGGGTGGGGAATGGCTGAGAGCAGCCCTAAGGAACAGGACCTGGGTGTCTGGGCTGATGAAAAGCTCAACAGGAGCCTGCAGGGTGAGTGCAGCCCAGACAGCAACCCTGTGCTGGGCTGCAGCAAGAGCAGTGTGGGCAGCAGGGCAAGGGAGGGGATTCTGCCCCTTGGTTCTGCTCTCCTCAGACCCCACCTGCAGTCCTGTGTGCAGTTCTGCAGCCCCCAGCACAAGCAGCACATGAAAGTGTTGGAGCCAGTGCAGAGGAGGCCACCAAGGTGCTGAGAGGGCTGCAGCAGCTCTGCTCTGAGGACAGGCTGAGAGAGCTGGGGCTCTGCAGCCTGGAGAAGGCTTCCAGGAGACCTTGGAGTGGCCTTCCAGAATCTGAAGGATGCTCCAGGAGCGCTGGGGAGGGACTATTGACAAGGTCTGGTAATGACAGGACAAAACAAAGAGAATTAAGAGTAGTGAGGGTAAAAATAACAGCAATAAAGTGGGAGCAGTGCTTTAAAGGAATGAGGCCTGCTTTGAGGTACATTTCCTACATTAATAGAATCAAAGGTACCAAAACAAGGAGTCATTCGTGCCTACACAAAGAGATGTGAGAAGTTCACACTGCTCATCATGGAGACAGGATTTTGTTTCACCCTGGGTCCACTGCTCCTCAGAAAGTTCTGGCACACTTCACTTTCAAAGGGAAATAACTGCAGGAGTTTGTTTGTTGAACAACAACAAAAGGCCACTACAATTAAGTCAATTCTTCTCAGCACTTCCCTTAGACTTCTTTTGAAGCATCTGCATTCATCTGCTGAGAAGTAATTCCTATTCTTGACAGGATAACTGACTGGCAGTGCTGCAGCCTCAGAAGGGTCCCGTTCTCCTTTCTGGCGGCACAGAAGAAAACCACCAAGCCCAAATCTTCATCTCTCACGTTAGCTGCAGGAAGAGCTGGGCCCTGATTTGTGAAGGTGTCCTCACCCCAGAGCACTGGCTCCAGGTCACACTGGAGGCCCGTGGTTGGAAGGGGATGAAGGGATGAGTAGAGCTGGAAAAAAGTAAGGGGATGTGAGGTGCTTCCCTGTCATGCAGTGCTCAGTGTTGGGTGTGCACAAGGACAAGCTCAGGGAGCTCAGGCTGTGGATTCAGTGCAGTTTCTTGATCATTTATCAAGGAGAAGATCAAAGATACTCCAGGATCTTCACAGTAAGGTACTCAGTGGAAGAGGTAGGGTCAGAAAGAGCGCAGAGATTTCTCAAGTGCCTCCCATCACAAGGATCTGCCCCAAGCTCAAGTAACTCCTTCCTCTTCCAGGGGGAAACCAACACCTGCTTTTGTACTAAGGTGTTTTGGGGCTGCTCAGAGCAAGCTATGAGCACATCTGTATGGAGACAAGAGCTCGTTGGCAGACCCTGGAATGACTCCAGTTCATGGACAACGAAATGCCTGACTTGGGGAGCTGACTGAACACAACAAACTGCCAGGCAAGTTTGAATAGAACCATTCTGCTGCTTGGGGGAAAAGGGAGCTAGGTTATGATTAGAGAATATCTGCACATCCCACCCCCGCGCAGGAACGCGCAGGGTGAGAGTGCTCCAGGTCTGCCCACCGGAGGCGCATTTGCTTCCACTGCCGTGTTTGGAAACTTGCCTACCGGGGCCAAGAAGCGAAAGGAGGATGCTACAGGCTGAGGCCAGCTCTGATTCTGCTTGACAGCCTCTAGCTGCACACAGTGAGCATTCCAGAGGCTGCTGTTCTGCGGCCGCAGGTAAGAGCAGCACCACGCGAAGCGGGCAGGCAGCAATGCTCAGAAAACAGGAAACACATTGGACTGCCTAAGGTCTCTCTGGAAAGCCTCAGTGGCACAGCAGCCCACCCAGGGGCGCAGCACGGGGAGAGGTGCCTCGGGGAGCGGGAACAGCTGGGTTCGAGGCAGCACACTCAGAGCAGAGAGGACACACAGCTTTTTATTTCAGCCTGCAACAACAGTAACTGTGCCGCTGCTCAAAGCTGAGAATCATCTTCCACCAAGCTCTGTGTTCCAGACAAAGTTTATTCTCCCTAACAGTAATTCCACACAAGCCCACCAGGCATTTCACTTGAGCTGCCTTACTTTATGTTCCTAAGCACAGCTTCCATCACCACAGCTCTGCTTCACATTTACAGAACAGAACAGCTAAGGCCTGAGTTGTGCCCGGGACGATAGCCCTGGCAGGTCTTTCATTCCTCTTTGCAGGGAAGCCACATAACTTGTTCCAGTCAGAAAGGAAATCTGTTGCATGGAAATGGAAGAACTGTCACAGCTCCTACACAACAAGCCTTTACTCAATTTCACTTCAAAAGGCTTGGGGGTTGTACCCATGCCCCCAGAGACAACAGAGAAGGAGTTAAAACAGCATTTGGTTGTGTTCTGGCATTAGCACAGAGGCCACCCCAGATTGCCCTCCTCCAGCCTCACAGCTGCAGGGCTCACTGAGAGCCCAGGCACAGGACAAGCAGGGCACAAAGATTGGCCAGGATGAGCAAAGAGTGCCCCTGTGAGCACCGCTTTGTGCGAAGTCACTGCCTCCAGCTGAGTACAGCAGCAAAGCAATGCACTGCTGCCTGCTTTTGCCAGCTGCAATCCTGTTCACCTGCTTTGTGTGTAACCAGAGGTGCTCTGGCAGCTTTCCACATCACTGCAATATCCCCGGGGGAAAAGGATCCTCAGAACTGCAGGTGAGAGAGGATTCCCAGCCCAGACCTTCGGATCCTTCTTTAATCTGCCGAGACCATCCTGCAACTTAACCCTTTTCGCTCTGTTCCAGATAACATCCTGCAGCTGCAGTGCTGATGTTCAAAGCTCTGTTTCCTCTGCCTGGGGTCGCAGAGACAGTGCAGCATCTGCAGGGGGAAAGGGGCTTGCCTAGAATGGCTGTAGACATCCACACAAGCCATGGACAGAGAGACTGAAGAGCACAAGTGGAGTGCTGAGCACTTCAGAGCAGGACACTCAGAAGTGCAAAGGGCTGAGGCTCATCTGCTGACCACAGACAGGGAAGGCTAAGGGAGGCCAGCAGAATGTCTTACGCTCTCTACTGCTCAGTGTTTAGCTGTGGAATGTGTTTTTCTGCCAGGTTTTTAAACCCTTCTCCAAAGCATACAAACCCAGGTGCCTCGTGCAGTCGCCTGGCTGTGCTGGGACAGGCTTTGTGCTTCCCAGGGAAGCACCTGTGGCTCTGGCTGCAGCAGCAGGAGACACCTGCAGCTTGTGATGCCTTCAGCAGGGTTAGTGGATAGATGGTGCCTTGGGAAGCCTTCCTACCTGACTCCAAGTGCAGGAAAGCAAATGAATGGCTGTCTCTGAGGGCTGGGGGGTACCTTTCTCTGAACTGCAGCTGGCTCAGGCAGGGCAGAAGGAGAAGCCCTGGTATGTGGAACTGTGACATGCTTCATCTTTGAGACACACGGCCTCAGTTCACACGAAATTAGTTAACTCCAGAACTGTCTCTTCTCCTAGCAATGCCCTTCAAATCCTGCTGAGGAAAAGCAGCTCTCTGCTTGCCTGTATTTCATGGAGACAGGCTGTCTCAGCCAGCTCTGTATCGTAGGGAGTTCCAGACTGCAGCTTTCCAAAGCCAAGCCAGGAGCACGCAGAGTGCCAGAAGAAAGGCACAGAGCTGCAGCCAGTGTGCACTTGCTTCTCCTCATCCAGTTAATGCACTTCTGTAATCCTGTTACATTCCTGGGGGCAGCTGTGGGAAGTGAAATTGATTCAACACCCCAGTACTATTGTTTCTCACTCAGATTCTGATCGTTACTCTCTAGCTGTGAAGCAAACTCATCATTTGCTGAACCTTGTGTTCAGCAGAGTTGCCACGGGGGTGGCACTGGAAGTGGTCAAGGCTGTTGCTTTAGTACCAAGATCTTGTTCAAACTCTGTGTTTTCTTAAAGTGGACACAAGATGAAACCAAGTGTCAACAGCAACGAAGAGCTAAAAAACAGCTGAAGGCACTGGGGTAAGGACAAGACATAGGAAGTGTCCACCTGACTGTTAGGACAGAAACACTCCAGCCCAGGAGCACGTGGGAGCTCTCAGAGTTAAGGAGCAGAAGGAGCAGGCAGTGAATCATAGAATCAAGCAGGTTGGAAGAGAGCTCCAAGCTCAGCCAGCCCAACCTAGCACCCAGCCCTGCCCAACCAACCAGCCCATGGCACTAAGTGCCCCAGCCAGCCTTGGCTTCAACACCTCCAGGCACGGCCACTCTACCACCTCCCTGGGCAGCCCATTCCAATGCCAATCACTCTCTCTGCCAACAACTTCCTCCTCACATCCAGCCTAGACCTGCCCTGGCACAGCTTGAGGCTGTGTCCCCTTCTTCTGTCCCTGGCTGCCTGGCAGCAGAGCCCAACCCCACCTGGCTACAGCCTCCCTTCAGGTAGTTGTAGACAGCAAAGAGCTCTGCCCTGAACCTCCTCTTCTGCAGGCTGGAGGTCTGTGCCGTGCTGGCCAGGCACTGCCCTGCCATGGCACAAACAGGAACCCCCATCACTAGCACAGCTCTTCCCACACAGTTCTGTGAAGCTTGGGTAACAGTCACAAACACTGGCCAGAGCCTTCAGCTTCCACAAGAGTTACGTGATGGGAGAAGCGTTTTAAGCTTACACAGCTGGATTCCAGAACTCTCTGTGAAGTAGGACACAGCAGACTGACAGGCTGCCTTCCACACCACTGCTTCTCCCAGACCCATTTCTCTTGCAATGCACGCTGAGAAACGGCGAGCCAGCCTGGCAGACATGAGAAGCTCACAGAACAGCTTGGCAGCTGCTTGGTTTGCTCTGACATCAGCCTGGCACGGCTGAGGAGCAGCCTTTGGGCTTCCTCAGCACGGGGCACGTCACACGCTGGAGCAAGGCTTTTCTAAGACGTGTTGCATGGCCTCCTGTTGATCTCACTAGTGACAAAAGGGTCCTGTGGATCTGAACTTCCTGTGGAAATGTTCCATTCTGTTTTCTGGAGCTCTGCTCAGCAGACAGGACCCTCTGTGCAAGCACAACGTGAGCCATCAGGCTGGGCACTCTAAAAGGTTACCTTCACTCTCCCAAAGGGCTCCTTCAGCATGTCAAGACTCCCTCCCTTCCATCACTCAATATCTCAGAGGTCTCAGAGGCCAACGAGAGCCTGCTCCTGCAGCCACTGCAGCTCCCTGTGTGCTTTGGCTACCTTCTTCATCTCCTTTCCTAATCCTGGCATAGTTCTGCTTGTGGATTTCTTCCTTTAGAACAGAGAGGCACTGATTTCTGAAGGCATTTGTGTCAAAGCATCATAACAAAGGACAAATCATGCAAAACTCTTCAGGTGCTTCAGTTTTTCTCCTCCTAATTAAATATCAAAGCCTCTTTTGTTTAACTGCAACGATTCCAGACGTTAATACTCATCTGGGCGTTTCAGGAGTGATTTGTGATACAGCAGGCAGCTCCGGCTCTTCAGCTCATTCCCTGCTGGAGTTTTTAGAGGCATATTTTATTCATCTAAAAGCTTTGATAACATTTCTCCTTAGTAACTGAACGAACAAATCCACATTTACTTGCGCAAGCATTCACAGCAGAAGTCAACTTTGAGACCTGCTTCCTAACCCTAAGTCAAAGAGAACTTAAAGTTCCAAGGCCAAGAAGCGTCTTTCACTTCTTGAGACACTTGTACTAACAGCAACTTTTTACTGAGCATCTCACTAACAGCTGCAGACAGCTCAGGCACCAATCTGATGCTAAGGGGGAAGGATGTGGGCCATTTTTTAGCATTTAGATGTTAAGTGCACTGTAAAGTGTCACCAGAAAATAAACTCCTCATGGCTTGTTGCCTGCCTGAGCCAAAGGAAGGTTGATCTTTCTCCAAGAACTCAAAACTGCTGTTGCAGAATGAAGATGGGAGGTCACAGAAATTCTTCCTATAGCTTTCAGCTTTCCATGACTTGGCAGTTTGGTGCTGCTGCCAAAGCATGCCAGTTAAGGTCTGCCAGAGCTCCTCAGGGCACTGTTTCATGAGGGAGAGAATCATGGAATTTGTCAGAGTTGGAAGGGACCTCAAGGATCATCTAGTTCCAATCCCCCCTGCCATGGGCAGGAACACTTTCTGCTAGATCAGGTTGCCAGCATACAGAGCCACATCCAGCCTGGCCTTAAAAGCTTCCAAGGATGAGACAGTTATCAAGCCTGACTCAACCCTTACCAGTTTGCTTATTCCATCTGCATCAAAACCACTCCACGTGAGCCCACAATGTGCACCCTACAGGCAAACACATCCTGGGCTGCGTCCAAAGCAGTGTGGCCAGCAGCTCAGCGAGGGGATTCTGGCAATCTCCAGTGGAGAACTCAACTTGGAGTTCTGAGTCCAGTTCTGCTGCCCCCAGCATAAGAGGGACATGGAACTGATGGAGAGGGTCCAGAGGAGATGACAAAGGTGCTCAGAGTTAAACCTCCCTCTGGGAACAGGCTGGGAGAGTTGGGGCTCTTCAGCCTGGAGAAGGCTGCAGGGAGACCTTAGAGCAACTTCCCAGTACATGAAGAGACTCCCGGAGAGCTGAGAGGACCTTTGACAAAGGCTGGGAGTGCCAGGACAAGGGACAATGGCATTGAGCTGGAAGGGGGGAAATTGAGACTGGAGATGAAGAAGAAAAGCAGCAGGTCTCTTCTCCCAAGGAAGCTGTGCAGTTCCAGGGCACTTTCTGTGGACATAGTTGTTATTTCCTGGCCTTAATGGCAACAACATCTGGGTTGTGGGGTGGAGCTGCCTGTCCTCCTGTGTTAGAGGTGTAGGAGCTGCTATCAGCGTTTCATCAAATGCTTCTATGAGCAAGAATGAACACATTTGCTTGCTGTGCCATGGGAGGAAACGGGTAGAGAGTACATCATACCACAACTCCACACCTGCCCTCTGGCAAACACAACAATTCCAAGCCCGGTTTGCCTCTTCCCCCATTTTACTGAGGTTATTGATATAAAACTAAAGGAAACTCAAACCAAAGTGGAAATCAGATGAGAAAGGTTGTGGCTAACATATGCCTTTGGTTTCTTTAGATACTTATGCCCAAGGTCTGGGTCTTCAAATGCAGCAACTTCAGCAGGTGCAGCAGAATTTAAGCAGACATCTTGTTTCTTCTTTAAAGACTCTCTGGAGCTACTGCAAGACCTCACTTTTCAAAGCACAGACAGGGAAACATTGATGGAGTACCAGACACTTCACAGCTCCTGCCCAGGAGGGATCTCTGAGCACACCAGCAGCAGCCTGCACACAGTCCTGTGGCACAGGCTGTCATTTCACAGCTCTCCTTCACTCTCTTCTGCCTCCTTCCACAGCAGCAGGACTTGGAGGTTTTCTTCTGTCACGACACTGTGCCGTAGGATGGGTTTAGGCAGGAGTAAAAAGGAGCTTGTAGCAATGCAGAAATTAATTGCCCCTATTCCATCAAGGAAACCCTGCTTGTAACCACCCAACTGATGAACACCATGGAGCTGAGAGGCGACCCAGAGCTCCTGCCAATCGTCTGATAAACGCTCATCGCGTTCTTGCCAAATGCCAGTACTGCAGGGCTCATCCCGGAGATCCAGGCTTACCAGTCTGCATGTTCTAAGAAGCCTGTCTGCAGGAACCCTGAGCAAGCTCTCAGGCTTCTGAGTTTTCTTCTACAACACTCAACTGTTTTCCCCATACAAATGTGTATGGCTGCTCCTTGTCTGTTTCCCACGTTAACACACCCCTCGGGCTGTGGAGATTACCAGTTAGCAGCAGAATACAGCAGAAAGAAAGTGGGGAATGCCTGCTGGTATTCGAATATTCTGAGACATAGCTGCCAGGTAAAGACCCAAGAGTCCAGCACATGGTTAGGTCAAGTGGAAGCTAAAGCTGGTGCTGAGGCTTCTTGTCATTCTGGCCTCAGAAGTGCTGAGAAGTCCTCCACTTACAGCCCACTCACCCTTGCCTCCCCAAGAGCAGTCAGCAGTGGTGGCAGGTCTTGGTCACTGTACCACTGCTCAAAGGAGTCCACTGGAGGCCAGCTCCCCTCAGCTGCTGAGGGCATTATCATCCATCTCCAAACACCCTGCTCCAAGCTAACTTTTACAGCTTTCCTTGAGATTCAGTTCTCCAGAGCTCTGCTCTGCAGGCAAATGCAGTTAGACGAGCACCAAGCAGCTGTGACTGATCCATGGAGCTGCCTTCTGTCCTGCACTGATTACTGAGGACAGGCTTGTCCCCAAGCCCAGGACAGAGAGCTGCACCAAATAAGCCCCTCTCAAAGCTGTTACAGGAGGTGCAGGGCTTGCAAACCTGGATGCCTTTTTTGTTGTTTTACTCGAATGAATTCGTAGATTGGTTTAGGTTGGAAGGGACCTTAAAGATCATCCTGTTCCAACTCCCCTGCCATGGGCAGGAACATCTCCCAATAGACCAGGCTGCTCTAGGCCTCATCCAACCTGGCCCTGAACACCTCCATGGAAGAGGCATCCATTTCCTGGGACAGCTGTCCCAGTGTCTCACCACCCCCACTGTCAAGAACCTCCCCGTAACGTCCAGGCAAATCTCAAGCTTCAAGCCATTGCCCCTTGTCCTATCACTACAAGGCCTCCTAAAAAGTCCCTTCCCAGCTTTCTTGCAGCCCCCCTTCAGTTACTGTCAGGCAGCTCTAAGGTCTCGCTGGAGCCTTCTCTTCTGCAGGCTGGGCAGCCCAGCTCTGCCTGCCTGTCCCCACAGGGGCCACTTCCATTTCCATGGCTCCAGCCCAGTTACCTGACAGTCTCTATCAATCTCCTCACTTCTACTCAATGAAACCACCTTGCTCTACCCTCCTTGCTTTCTCCTTGAAGATGTCTCTGCTCTCAAGGTCTTGTTGTGAAGAAGCCCTTGTGAAGCATCATTCAATATTCAGGAGATGAATGCCTCAGGCTCTCCACCTGCAGGCTCTTTTCTTCTGCAGCCTTCCAGCGGCCCCCAGGTCGCTGTGCAGATTGAAGAGCACTGCCAATAACACATCCACCCTAGTGGGTAGCCTGTCGGGCAAATAAAGCCAGGGTAGCCTCTCTGTGTGCAAGCTGCTCACAACCCAGCAGCAGAGCAAAGGAGCGGAGGAAGCTCTGCACACGTGGAGGTGCTGACGGCACTCAGCCAGGATGGCGAAGCTTAGGTTTGTGGAGTCAAAGCCAGCAAAGATGCTGCAGTTTCCAGCGGTAAGCAGAAGGCGCCTGCAGGTTTGCTTCGCCTAGCGCTGGAAGACAGCCGAAGGCAGTGGAGCGGCCGGCAGTGGCGCTGCTCGCTCCCTCCGAAGCCGGGGGGCATCGCCAGCGGGCACAGAGCAGCCCTCCCCGCGGGGTGGGCCTTGCTCGGCAGCACATTTCCTTCCCACAACGCCGTGGTGAGGCTCCTGTTAGTCAGTGTGTAAGCAGCAGTTGCTGGTCACGTTCCACAGGGACACGCAGGAACTGTTTCTGTTTTTCATCGTATTCGTGAGACTAAAGCATCAAGTTCAAAGTGGCTTTGTGCTTGTCTGGAGGAATTCGGCTCTGCAGCACATCCTTTCGCGTCAGAAACCTGCTCTCTTTCCTTCCTGCTTGCTAAGTCCCCTCCAATTATAGCCACTGAAAGCCATTTCAATCTCACAAGACTCCTGAACACTGTGATAGATTTCCAAGTGCCCAGTGATTAAATTATTCTGCTGGATGTTTGCAAGTCACAGACTAAAGGAATCACAGATGAAATATCCTGACAGCTCCTAATGGAGCTGATCAATGCTTCCATTATACTTTGTGAGCACTTCAGCTACTTTGGTATTTTTCAAGCCTTTAAAACATTTTGGCTTTGAAGTGACTGTAAAGCACTTTCAGGAACTGAGGAGAGTCAAATAGAGATGTAACAGGAATATTGGCACCAATAACACCAGGATGTTTAGACTCAGAGTTCCAATCTCAACACCAGGTTTCATCAGTGCCTCTACTGAGGATGAATTGATGTTTTTTTCCTCTCCCAATTTAAGATGACTAGAAAGCAAAAGGAAGGTTTTTATTACACTTCAGAGCATCACCAGAACTTCAGTTCCCCTTTGTCATACTTTTATGCAAACCACAGGAAGCAAAGAGTTTAGGAGCAAGAACCCCAGTCAGCAGAGCTCCTGTACTGTACAGAACCCATTACTTGGGGAGAGGAGCAGCATGGACCCCCTCATGTGTTTAGCAAATCAGACTCAGCCATGGCTCCACAAGAACACAGCCCCTAGAATCCAGCTCTCTGCCCAGCCCAGCCTGCTCATGAACCTCAAGTGTTGAAGCAAAGCCTGGATGGGGCACATAGTGCCATAGTCTAGTTGACTGGATAGGGCTGGGTGATAGGTTGGGTTAGATGAGCTTGGAGGTCTCTTCCAACCTGGCTGATTCTATGATTCTCAGCTGATCATTTAAACTGGGAGCAAGTCTGGCTAAACCTGCCTAAACATTTGTGCAGTGATCACTGCAGAATAGTGCAAACGCAGAGACTTTCTGCAGCAGTCCTGAAAGTATCACATATTTGGAGTCATTTAGGGGGGTTGTTGGACTTGATAAACCACAGAGTCACAGAATGCAGGTGGGAAGGGACCCCAAGCATCATCTGGTCCAACCTTTCTGGATGCTGGTGTAGCTGAAATGA
Source organism: Tricholaema leucomelas (assembly GCA_013400475.1). Lineage (NCBI taxonomy): Eukaryota > Metazoa > Chordata > Aves > Piciformes > Lybiidae > Tricholaema lacrymosa > Tricholaema leucomelas. The sequence continues at coordinate 230,330 of WAAF01014249.1, read as the reverse complement.
GGTGCCCCAGCACCCTGTCAAGCTGACACTGAAAACTACCCAATGTCGGCAAAGTGGATTGGAACTAAAGCCCTTAACCAGAAATTGAAAGGGACACAAGGAAGGAACACAAAAGAGTTGCTCTGGAGTGCACGCACAAATACTTGAAAGCCACTTCTTTGCTATCAATACAGTTCTAAGCATGACCATAGCTGCTAAATGGCTTTCTGTATCTAAAGGCGTCCAGCTACTTTGTGCTCATGTTCTGTGGAGTGCACAGGAACTGACAGAGCCTCCTCCCTTCAGATAAGTTTAAGGGTGGGAACTGCAATACAGAATTAGCAAAGCTAATTAGTAAACCCAAGTGTGCAGGAGTGCACAAGTAAATAAATCCCCCTCTCCACTGTTCCATAGCAGCCACATTTACCCTGCTCTTGAGAGGATAAATGCCTAAGTTACACACAAAGTTGCCACCTGCTAGCAGTGACCTAGTTGGATGCATGACTGCAGCTGTTCATGCAGTGCCTGCAGCTGCTCATGCAGTGCCTGAAGCCTCAACACCTGCCCAAGTATGAACGTTATTGAAGAGCTTTCCTTGATCATACCTAAGTATCTCCTGGTGCTTCTCACCCCTGCCATTGAAGTCCCCAAGTGCGACATGACAAAGGGAAGGTGCTGCAGCGAGCTGACTCAGCAATGCAGCCATCGCTGCCACGGACTGCTCTGCCCAATGCAGCCATCGCTGCCACGGACTGCTCTGCCCAATGCAGCCATCGCTGCCACGGACTGCTCTGCCCAATGCAGCCATCGCTGCCACGGATTGCTCTGCCCAATGCAGCCATCGCTGCCACGGATTGCTCTGTCCAATGCAGCCATCGCTGCCACGGATTGCTCTGTCCAATGCAGCCATCGCTGCCACGGATTGCTCTGTCCAATGCAGCCATCGCTGCCACGGATTGCTCTGTCCAATGCAGCCATCGCTGCCATGGATTGCTCTGTCAGCCCTTGTTCATGGGTGGGTATGAAATAATCTGCTAAGTCTGATTCTTAATTACGCTTCCTCGTTGGGAAACAGAATTGCTTCACTTGCACAGATTCTCAGTTAAGTGGACTCTGAAAGCACTGAGTTACCAGGCAGAAGACATGAAGCACAGAGCCTGCACTAGCACTTCCATAAAACATGAATGGTGCTCCCATACTTTCCCAGCTTTTTTTTTCCCCAGAGCAGTTTGATTAAAATCATCTCCATCTCAAGCACAGTTTGCACTTGATAAAGCTAATGCAGTTGGAAGATTACCTGCTACTCCAGTTCCACCCATCATCACCACACAGCTCTTACCCCTAAGCCCAAAGCAGAGGTGCAGAAGCGTTGCTGTGGGTTCTCAGTCACCGGTTCTGTGTAGTGTGCTCTTTTGCCACACGTTTTGACCAAGTCAGGCAGAGCAGGCAGCTCCAGGAGCAAGCTGTGATGTGGCAGCAATGGCTGGAATCTGTTACGTGATGCAAGTGCTGACACTGGTGAAGTCAGGAAGAATTCTGCAAACAGATGCTTTAGCCTGAAGTTACTTTCATTTCTCTCCCCCAAGGAGAAGATTACTTCCAGACTCTAAGGTCCAAACTGTGACTACAGAAACACAGAGGTACCAAGACAGAGGAGCACTCAGCAAACGCAGTACTGCACAAGATGAGGATTTGCATACACCACAGATCAGTGCTTGGCACAACAGGCGAGGAGGCCCTCAAAGTCAGCACTGACGAGTGGAGTAGTAATGGCAACTCATGTTTCTTCTAGGAATTCTCTGAAGTCCATGACACTGAAAAACACAGAGCTGGAGGAAACTCTCCTATCATTTAGTCACAGCTTTGTGATCCGAGGTGCTGCTAGCCACCTTAGAAGGAAAGTTACTGATGAAAACCGACTTCAAGAGGAGATGGTAATCAGAGATCAGAAAGAATGATCCTAATGTCATGAAGTTAGGCTGAGGGAGCTGGGGGTGTGCAGCCTGCAGAAGAGGAGGCTCAGGGCAGAGCTCATTGCTCTCTACAGCTATATGAGGGGAGGCTGTAGCCAGGTGGGGTTGGGCTCTGATGCCAGGCAGCCAGGGACAAAAGAAAGGGACACAGCCTCAAGCTGTGGCAGGGCAGGTCTAGGCTGGATGCTAGGAGGAAGTTGTTGGCAGAGAGAGTGATTGGCATTGGAATGGGCTGCCCAGGGAGGTGGTGGAGTGGCCGTGCCTGGAGGTGTTGAAGCCAAGCCTGGCTGGGGCACTTAGTGCCATGGTCTGGGTGATTGGCCAGGGCTGGGTGCTAGGTTGGGCTGGCTGAGCTTGGAGGTCTCTTCAAACCTTCTTGATTCTATGGTTTTGGAACAGAGATGAACTTTAGCAATCAGGCACCACACAGCATCAGCAGAGAGTCAAGCACACACCTTGACATGACCTGAACCTGATTTACCCTGCCTGATAACAGCACTCAGGCTGCTGAGCAAAACAATGACAGGGCAATGATATCCAGGAAATCACAGAGGCAGAAGATGGGGGGCAGAAAACTTCCTTCCTGGAGGTGAGGAGATTCAGGCTGGAGGTGAGGAGGAAGTTCAGCACCATGAGAGTGGTGAGAGGCTGGAACGGGTTGCCCAGGGAGGTGGTTGAGGCCCCATGGCTGGAGGTGTTTAAGGCCAGGCTGGCTGAGGCTGTGTGCAGGGTAGGGTGCTCTAGGGTAGGGTGTCCCTGGGCATGGCAGGGGGATTGGAACTGGCTGCTCCTTGTGGTCCCTTCCAGCCCTGACTGATTCTATGATATGATCCAGAGCCGCAGCTGCAAGCAAAGTCAATTATTGTTCAAAATCAAACAACAGCTAAAGCAGCTAAGGGGAAGGTGTTACTATTGTGTTCCTCACTTCAGAGAAGCACCTCTTCCCACTGGCCTGACAGTCAGCATCACAAGGAAAAGAACTCAAAATAAGAGCAGAACAATAAGGATTAAAGGAAAGCAAGGTTTGAAGTCAGGAAGTAACTCGATGTTGAATGTGTGAAAGTCAAATGGCTTTGGATGGAGTTGTAAAATGCACCTTCCAAAGCCCAGTGCAAAGTCAGGTAAGTTTCCTTCCTGAGTGAAGGAGACAGCAGGAGGAGCAGAGGGTAAGAGGAGCAGAGAAGCAGCTGAACCAGCAGCTGTATTTACCTGCACTCACTGGAACACATGCAGGACTTTTGGAGATCAATAACCAGCACAGACTTCCCATTTGTGCTAGATACCAGATATGGATTTGAGTTCTTCTTTGTTTAGGGATGGCATTTGGTGTCTGCTGAACCCAAAATTTCATGTCAAAGCACTGATGAAAACACACAAATCACCCCTCTGAAAGAAGCAGAGTGCCATCAGCCCCAGCTACCACTGCCAGGAGCACTGCCAGCATGACAAGAGTCTCCTCTACTCCTCTCTCCCCCCCAAAAAAAAAGCAGAAGCCTCAAAATTAATTGTTAGTTATGACAGAAGTCAACTGTTGCAATTAACATGAGGATACATCTGACTATGAAGTCACTGCAGCTTCCAGTCTGGCAGCTGCTGGCTTCTATTCCAGTCACCTGCCACAAAACACATTCTTAGAACACACACCAGGTTGGCACCTCCCTCCCACACAGCCCTCTCCTCCTGCTTCCATCACCAGCAGCACAGGTCTAGGCAGATGTGCCTGCAGAAAGGTGCATCTACAGGCACATTAGCACCACAGACCCATTCACGCCCTTTTGCCCTCAGAGGGTGAAACTGTTACCCTGGCCAGCTATGTCCACCCTCCAGACCCTTCCTCAGTTTCATTGCCCTCCTCTGGACCTGCTCCAGCACCTACACATCTCTGTGTCCAGTTCTGGGCTCCTCCACTACAGAGAGATGTTGAGGTGCTGGAAGGTGTTGAGAGAAGGGCAGCAAGGCTGGGGAGGGGTCTGGAGCACAGCCCTGTGAGGAGAGGCTGAGGGAGCTGGGGGTGTGCAGCCTGCAGAAGAGGAGGCTCAGGGCAGAGCTCATTGCTGTCTGCAGCTGCCTGAAGGGAGGCTGTAGCCAGCTGGGGTTGGGCTCTGCTGCCAGGCAGCCAGCAACAGAAGAAGGGGACACAGCCTCAAGCTGTGCCAGGGCAGGTCTAGGCTGGATGTTAGGAGGAAGTTGTTGGCAGAGAGAGTGATTGGCATTGGAATGGGCTGCCCAGGGAGGTGGTGGAGTGGCTGTGCCTGGAGGTGTTGAAGCCAAGCCTGGCTGGGACACTTAGTGCCATGGTCTGGTTGATTGGCCAGGGCTGGGTGCTAGGTTGGGCTGGCTGAGCTTGGAGGTCTCCTCCTACCTGCTTGGTTCTGTGATTCTATGTATTATGTTTGAGGCTTACTGTGAGAAAGCTACATTTTAAATATGGTTGCCAGGTTGCGAGTAAGTTTTACAACAGTATCAATAGAACAGCAAATGAGTAGCTACAAATCAACTACAAAAGCCCCCCCCTGCCCTGAACACAGAATTGACTACAGCACGGAGGGCCCTTGCTTACCCGAGCTCATGCTGCCCACCTCAGCCTGGATGCTGGCAATAAGCAGGGCAATTATTTGGCTAATTATAGTATCGATTGCCCAGCACTCCCATATGGTCTATTAAACAAGCCCGTGGCACTGCAAACAGGCTGGAGGCACAGCTTTCAGAACTGGAGGCAACCTGAGCTTCTAAAAGGGGTGGTACAGCTTCATGCAGGAGAATTAACGGCAACACACAACCCCAAGCACCAGCTAAAGCTGGCAGGCCCCTCGGAAAGGCGGGAGGTGACTGCAGACCAGGGCAGGCAACTCGGGAAAGAGCAGACTACATTCCGGAAGCCATGAACTGAATCACTGAAGTGCTGCCTAGACAGACTGTTTGGACAGCACTGGCAGTAAGTGCAATGTGCACGTAGCAGAAGTGCTGCAGACAATCAGTAAGTGCCTTCAGATGGGTCAGGTGTGGGTTTAGGGAGTTCAAACCCCACTGAAATCAAAAGTACAGTCCTTAGTCCTTCTGTCCTGCTGAACAGCGTCTGTAAGGCTTGATAGCACAGCACCCTGTGCTTGCTGGCAGTGGGAGCTACACACGTAGAGGCACACCAGTGTGGAAGTTCACACACTGGGCACATCAGCATCACTGTCACAAACGTGCTTGCTGTGCCAGCCTGAAAGGCTTTGACGTCTTTATCTCACTGCTTGGGTTGTTTCAGCATCAGAGGAGGCACAGCTGCACACTCGGAGGGGTCTGTCACTGCAGCAGCCAGCGTGGACCGCAGCCAGGTGCCCAGGTTCCAGATTGGTGGTGAAGCACTCTGCCGCCTGGATGTGAGTTACTGCTTGCTCCAGATGCTCTTTAGCTGCCGTATCATAGCACATTGATTACAGAGCTCGGCAGAGGCTTTTCTCACAGGGTTTGGCACAAGGCACTGTCACTGCAGCTTGTTACTGCTCAGCTGTGCTATCAAGTGTCATTTTTAGTTTCTTCCAAACAGCTGATGATGGTGGGCACCAAAGCTAGGAGCGTGCCCTGCAGCAAGGGCCAGTCACCATCTGCTGCCAGCCCAGACTGCTTGCCACAGAGGATTTCCACAAGTTCAGCCTTGCAACCTTTTTCTTCTTTAAGGTTTCAGTAAATAGCAGCTCAACCGTTTGCTATCACTGCCAAGGTCTGCATCCCCTACATACTCCATAAGTAAACACAGGAGAAAGAAAACCCACCCAGACAGGCAGAGTTTAGATCCCACTGAGCACCGTAATTCCTGTATAACTCCATCTGGCTGCTGCTTGCTTCTACAGACACCGAATAAAAGACTGCGGAGATCAGAGAAGAGTGGCAGCCTTTGGTCAACTTCTCAGCTCAGTAGAAGGCAGTTTGGCACATTAAACAATTCTCACTCCCTTCCAACACCCCAATACAGCTGCAGGGCTCACCGAGCACACAAAACGATGGTGCTGTTTGTATAAAAGCTGCCTTAACTACCTTACGGCAGAGAAGAAACAAATGCCTCCATCAACAGCAGTGAGCAACCACTCCAGACCACCTGGGATTTCAGGTAATCCTTCCAGCAGGCAGGAACTGCAGGTCAGAAATGGCAGCCACCCCTCTGTGAGCTTGGCTGAAAAGCCAGGTGGTGCCTTTCCTTAACCGTGGGCACTTACACAAGAATACCAGCAATGGAACTGTGCGATTCCCCTGTGCTGCTCAAGGCACTTTGCCATGCTGGTTATTCTCCCTAAAATTAAGAACTGAATACAGCACTAACTGTGTGTTACTAACATAAACCAGCACAAAACTAGTCAGAGCAACACAGAAAAGCCACTCTCAGAAATGGAGCAGCTAAAACAATGAAAAAAACTCAAACCTCCTCCACCAGAAGCGAAAAATGGCATTTTCTTCACTATTGAGGGCTGACACAGCTGTGAAAAGAACCCAGAGCAACAGCCCAGACTCGTTAGAGAGCTGTGCCCTGCCTGGAGCGCAGGAGCTGCTGGCTGAGCACACCCAGGCTGCCCACAGCAGATGCCTTCCCAGAGGCTGCGCATCCTATGCTGACAGGAGACAAGCGCCTCACCTTCCCCTCCACACACTGAAGCTTTACAGCAGGCAGGCACAGACACTACTCAGTTACAAACAGTCTTCCACAGCTGTCTTTAGAAACCTAATGCCTTACCCAGATGTGTGTCATCCTTAAAAGAACGAAGGCAGCTGCAAGGCACAGCCAGACACTCTGAACATCACTGCAGGACAAATGTATCCTTGGGCAGGGGTCTAAAGCAGGCACGCTCCTGGAAACGGCAATGCAAAGAGATTTTTTCATCCTTACAGCCTTCCTTGTGCTGGCAAGTCCTGCACGAGCAGGCATCACTCAGCTGCATCGTCACCAGCATTTCAGCTCAAGCACACAGGCAGTGACTCTAAGAAAGACTCTGCTGCTGCCTCTGCACAGCTCAGACACACAGAACTACACAGGCAGTATGCTCCAGAAGTGCTGCTTCTGCCCCAGAGCAGCCCAGAGGGGTAAGGGAGCACACAGACATCACTGAAAAAAGCAGGCTCAAACACAAGAAACCTCTGCTGGCACATGGACCCCCTCAGCTCAGGGACATGGCTATGGGGCAGAGCTAGCCTTCAAAGGACAGGTTACTTGGAATGCCTCTAGGCACGACACAGCCAGACCTCTTCTGCACATCAGGAGTACTTTACCATGCTTTCCAGAAGCTTGGCTTGAGGAACTGCTGGCAGACATAGTTCCTGAACTTAGCCTTCTGTCCCCTCACCCTTCACCACAACTTGGGCCTTCAATTACTACTGAGACACCACAGTACTCTCAAAACCAAACCCTGGCTACTTTCAGCACAGTAACTTCACCTCACCTCCTCCGCTGCTTGCTTTGCTCTCCAGAGCTTTCCCATAACCCCTGTCTCCTAAACAGCTTCTCAGTAACACACCAACACTCACCCCACCCCCCCTTTCCCCTCGTGTGGGACTAGTAAGATTAACTGGAATCAGATACTTAAACTTCCGCATTGGGCTGGTTGCTCGCATCACAGGAAGGTGAGTCAGAGTGAAGTAACCTTTGGGAACAAGCTTTGGGCTCTTTAGTAACTTCCTAATGTTTTCCTCCAGCCATGTATAACCAAAGTGTGGAAAGTAGCTTGAGAAGGGCCTGGTGAGTAACAAGCTGGCAATCAGGCAGCAGGACCCTCTGGAAGAGGCGGCAAACAGCCTCCTGGGCTGCTGAGTGCTGCTGGCAGATTGAAGCGAGGACCCTTCCTCCCTACTCAGCCCTAGTGAGACACATCTGGACTGCTGGGTCCAGCGCTGGGCTTCTTCGTGCAAAAAGAATTTGACATACTGGAGCAAATCCAACAAAGGGCCACAAAGATGATGGAAGGACTACAGCAACTCCCATATGAGGGCCAGACTGAGAGAGCCGGGACTGCTCAGCATGGACAGAGGAGGATCAGAGGCATCTCATCGTGCACGTAGAAGCCTGATGGCAAGAGGTGAGGAAGGTGGAGGCACCCTCTGCTCAGCTGTTAAGAGGCAGCAGGCACAAACTGGAGAGCAGGAGAATCTGTTTAAAGGTAGGGAAATGTTTTTTTCTGGTGAGAATGGTCACAACCCAGAACAGGTTGCCCAAAGAGCTTGTGGAGTTTCCATCTCTGAAGATGTTTGACACTTGTTCAGGACAAGGTTGGACGTGGCACTTGGTGCCATGGTCTAGCCTTGAGCTCTGTGGTAAAGGGTTGGACTTGATGATCTGTGAGGTCTCTTCCAACCTTGGTGATACTGTGATACTGTGATACCTAGACATGGTCCTAACCTACTCTAGCTGACCCTTCTTGGAGCGGGTGGGTTGACCTAGATCAGCTCATGAAGTCCTGGACAACCTCCTCCTCTCTGTGCTGTGTAATGTGGAGCGGTAAACTTGGAAATCAGCTCCTGCAAAAATACACTAAATGGGAAATGTTCCAAATACAACAAATCTCTGTAGCCACCAGAAAAAAATAACAAGGTTTCTGCTGCTCTTCAGGTGCCCAGCGGCCATGAGGACAGAGGCGCCCAACAGGCACGCCTTTGAAGGCACCGGCAGGGAATGGCTGTTTTCAAGCGTGTAAAGGAATATTAAATCAGCAGTGGTATAATGAACCAAAGCTCTTCAGCTCATATCTCCTCTCCTGGGCCTTGCAAATCAAGTTCACTCTCTCATGAAGTTCAGCTCTGTGAGGGTTATTCAGCATGGAAATGCATCTGAACTTGCAATGCAAATATTCCTAGGGATTCCTCTGCAGGTTTCCCTTTGGGCACCTTCTGCACCAGCCCCATGTTCTGCTCATTGCAGGGAGTGCAAAACAGCAGCCAGGTGCACGTTTAAGCAGAGAAACAGGAAAGCTTTTCAGAAGCAAAGACTCACTGTTACAGCTGGGATGAAAGACTGTGTGCTAGTTTGAAGATAGCTGGAGCTATATTTTGGTGAGAAGAATTAATGATAGGCTGTGAAAAGGAAACAGTGGTGATGTCTGCTGCACTCATAGGCCTGCTGAGATGGGTGAAAAAAAGAACACAAACAGAGCTAACACAGCTGCTGTGTGTCTCTAGCTGCCTGCACTTCTCTCCCTAACCTGCTGTCTGTGTGATTAATCCTTCTGCTTCCTACCTCCCCTGGCCAATCTTCCAAACTCACCTTGCACATAAGGCAAAGTCTGGGATAAGGTGGAAAGGAGGTGGAAGGGTGGTTGGGAGCGCTTCCTGGGGACTCTGGTTTCTGGGAGGGCTGCTATGTGACACCCAAACCATCACAGACTCCAAGACGTGACTGAAGGTGTTCTGCTTTTTACTTGGTGTCCCCTAAAAAAAGAGGTTAAACCACCTTGGGATGTTCTGGGTTTTAGGAAATTATAACTACTGCAACCTGAGCCCTGCTGAAAGGAGGCTACAAGCTCCAAATACATGAACTGTTTGACTGGGAAGAATAACATAGCACTGTAAGGAGTGCCCCTCTGAAGAGAGGTTTAGGTTATCCTACAGTGGGCATGACCGTGGGCTAAGCAAGATTGAGCCTGTGCTGTTTATCGACTTTTGGTCTCTGCTGTGGAGTTTCGACAGGGAGAGCACATTGAAAATGTTAACGCTGCAGACAGAGAGCAAATTCCTTTTGTCTTGCACAGTATCACAGCATCACTTAATTCATGGAACCATAGAGTGCACTGGGTTGGAAGGGACGTTTAAGAGTCATCTAGTACTGCTCCCCTGCAGTAAGAAGGGAAAGGTTGGAAAAGACATTAAGTTCAAGGCTTTACCTGGCACGGCCGAGTCCCCCGCTAAACTATGTCCCTAAGCAGCACATTCACAGGTCTTTTAGACAGCTGCAGGGATGACAACGTCCCTGGGCAGCCTGCTCCAGTGCTTGGCCACCCTCTCCATGAAGGACTTCTTCATAACACCCACTCGAAGACCCACCACCTCCTCTGGGGTAGCTGCAGTGTGACAAGGCTCTCCCACCGCCCTTCGACTGCTATTCTGTTAATGTCTTGCTCTCGAAAGCTTTCAAAAGGCTATTCAGCGGAGCAGAACAGGCATGGCAAAGACAACAGCAGGAGAGATCCATGCTGGTGCCTCGGGAACATCGAGGGCTGTGTCTGAGCAAAGCAGGTGTGACTCAGAGCACTCTGGCAGGGCAGGACTCCCTCTGATTCTCATCACCTCTGCCTCTTCATCACCCACCCTGAAGAAGCAGCACTTCACCTCTTCCTTCTCCACTGGCATGCGGCAGGCATCCACGCCTGGAAGGCTGCATGGGGCTGCCATGAAGAACTACACTGGGGCTTAAACAGGAACATTTACACCTAATACCACTTAGAAAGTGTCTTCACCAAGGAAATGCTTGGTAGCAGTTCAGACATCACATAATAGCAATGAATAGTTTCCTCTTCTTAGCTCTGCCATACAGTAATTGACTTTGACATCTTTCAAGGCTAACATTTCTTTATGGGATGCATTTACCAGAGCTGCCACATTACCCTCATTACAATGGAATTTCCTTTACAGTATCATCTACAGCAGAAATCATTTTACCATTTCAAGGTCAGTTAGCTCCAGATTTTCCTGTTCCATACAAGAAATTAATTAAACAGTTTGAGGCCTATTACAATACCAATAGTTAAAACATCCCAAGGTTCTGTGAAACTGAATGAACAAGTGATGGCTTCCTTTGCACTGCTGTCCTGGATGTAAGAGACAGATGCTTCACTTGAGAAGTGCAGAATTGCCACTCTGCAGCTGACCTTGGTTTCAGCATCATTCAGAGCACCTGATTTCAGACCTCCCCTTGGCACTAGATATGACACTGACTCAGTCCTGCCAACTAGCCCATGCAGCAGAGACCCTCGGCATACACAGGCTGCCTACTCTTTGTTGTAAGACTGTGGATCATAATTCCAAGGCTGTTTAAAGACAAAAGGAACAAAACCATGTCTAAAACATAGAGCATGACAAAATTTTCCACAGTTTAATAATTTTTATCTCTCTTTTGTTTACCCCTCCCAGCAATATTTGTTCTATCTTTGCTTATAGCACAATGAAGTGCATGCAGGCAACTCTCAGGAGATTGAAAGGCAAAGGCTTTTGTTCAGAGATTTTTTTCATTAAGTTCCTTGTAATTTATGAAATTTAATCACAGAATCAAGCAGGTTGGAAGAGAGCTCCAAGCTCAGCCAGCCCAACCTAGCACCCAGCCCTGGCCAATCAACCAAACCATGGCACTAAGTGCCCCAGCCAGGCTTGGCTTCAACACCTCCAGGCACGGCCACTCCACCACCTCCCTGGGCAGCCCATTCCAATGCCAATCACTCTCTCTGACAACAACTTCCTCCTAACATCCAGCCTAGACTTGCCCTGGCATAGCTTGAGGCTCTGTCCCCTTCTTCTGGCTGCCTGGCATCAGAGCCCAACCCCAGCTGGATACAGCCTCCCTTCAGGCAGCTGCAGACAGCAATGAGCTCTGCCCTGAGCCTCCTCTGCTGCAGGCTGCACACCCCCAGCTCCCTCAGCCTCTCCTCACAGGGCTGTGCTCCAGGTCCCTCCCCAGCCTTGCTGCCCTTCTCTCAACACCTTCCAGCACCTCAGCATCTCTCTTGAATTGAGGAGCCCACAACTGGACACAGCACTCAAGGTGTGGCCTGAGCAGTGCTGTGCACAGGGGCAGAAGAACCTCCCTTGTCTCTCAGGGAGTGCCAGGACTGGGGGGAATGGAGCAAAGCTGGAGGTCGGTAGGTTCAGACTGGATGCAAGGAGGAAGTTGTTCAGCATGAGAGTGGTGAGAGCCTGAAATGGGTTGCCCAGGGAGCTGGTTGAGGTCACATGCCTGGAGGTGCTTAAGGCCAGGCTGGATGAGGCTGTGGGCAGCCTGCTCTAGGGTAGGGTGTCCCTGCCCACGGCAGAGAGATTGGAACTGGATGACCTTTGTGGTCCCTTCCAGCCCTGACTGATCTTATGACTCTATGAACCAGAGCACTTGAAGGTGTGTTTTGATAAAACAAAATGCATGGATGCATTGATTTAAGTTTAACCTCACAAAACAAGTTTTAATCCCATGAATTAAGGTTGAGGAGGTAGAAACACGTTTTGAGTTCATTCTGTGTTTGGATAACTGAAGTCATCTCTAAATACGCAGAAAGACTACTGGAGAGCTGCACCTGATTTCTGCTAGAGCTGTGCTGGCCTGGAGGACAGGCAGAGGGACTTTTTGGGTGCATTTCAGTACAAGAAGGTGTTTTCTGAAGCCCTATCTCTAATGTAATAAAACTGCCCTTAGAATCACCAGGGAATACGCTTACCTCACGCAAAACTCCTGTCAGAAATAGCGCACTGACCGAAGAACAAGCAGCAGGCGTGGAGGGGAGTTCCCGAGTGTCTCACGGGGGTTATTCATCGCGACACAACTGCCGTTGGGAGGTAAATCACTCGCCAAAGGGACAACGATAGCGTCTCAAACACAGAGCGCTGTGCTGCTGGCTGACAAACAGCTACACGTACAGGCCTACAGGAAAAGTTGGGCTTAAAACGCCACAATGAAGGAGGTAGAAGGCAGAGTTCAGGCTGTCGCTAGAAGCTCCTATGCACACGTAAAGCACAGGCTGCTCTCTGCCTTATTTACCAATCCTCAGGCTTTATAGAAACAAGAATACAAAATAACTGAGCTGTTAACTGAAACTGGGGCGGGGGGAGAAAAACTAACTACAGAAGTGTTATTTCCAAACAAAGGAAAGGTTAAGGCAAGTGCAGGCTGGGAGGGGGATGGCTAACAAGATCAATACAAAGCTATTCACTCTCCCTTGCTCCGGGTGATCTCCGCCAGCCCCCAGCCCATTAGCATTTCTGCTTTACTTGGTGCAATTCAATGAAGAGAACTGTTCAGTCCCTATTAACAGCCTTTGTGTTCACTCCCTGGCTCTCTGCACATCTTTCCTGTACTCTGTTTCTCTAATAATTCATCATTAACTTACTCCAGGAGCCATTAGTACAGAGGCTGTTGAATGAGCCTCTATGTTCCTTCAATGCCCCTTATCATTGAAAGCCACAATCATCTGTGTTGTAAGAGCTGTCTGTAGCCTGATCAGCTTGATAGAGGGCAATAATTAACAACAGTAAACAGCTGGGAGACGGTTTGGCTTTTTTTCCATGCGATGGGAAGTCTTTTCCTTGCAGGGTTCACTGGATTTGTGTCCAGCTTTCCAAGTTTCCAGCAGTCACATACCAGCTGTTGCCTTAGCTCTGCAGCATTTGCTCTGTGTTGCGGCTAGGAAAGCAAATATTAAGGTAGAATTATCTGCTAAGCTAAGCACAGGATGGTGGCAGCAAGCCTTGCAGAGAGAAGTGATGGAGCTGACAGTCACGGTCCTTGCCACATCGGCTTGGGCACATCGTGCTTTGAGTGCAGCAGAGACAGCTCTGCACATCAGCAATTACACAACACCCACCCAGCCCCCCAGGGCACGGACTGCAGCGGCAACAGGAGCAGGAGGCCATTAGGAGGTACTCAGAAGTGATGGTGCCACTTACAAAATGCCAGTCATGATGAGCACTCATTCGTCCAGTGCAAGACGGTGCAGCTTTGCTGGGGCTATACCAGCCCAGCCATGGGCTGCAGGCAGCTCTGTCAGCCAGCACAGCTCACCTGAGGTGGCTCCCAGGCATGTCCCAGACCACCAGCATCACAAACAGGTAAAGGAGGATGTGTGCTGAGGTGACTGAGCTCTAAAACAGTTGATCCAGATCATCTGTATTAGTATAGGTAGGGGACTGACCTGCTGGAGAGCAGTGAAGGGGAGATAGACTTTGGAGCCCTGGTGGATGGCAGGATAGGCATGAGCCAGCAATGTGCTCTGGTGGCCAGGAGGGCCAATGCCATTCTGGGGTGGATTAGAAGGGCTGTGGTTAGTAGGTCAAGTATGTTCTCCTGCCCCTCTGCTCTGCCTTGGCTGAGGCCACATCTGGAGTATTGTGTCCAATTCTCAGCCCCCTAGCTCAAGAAAGACATAGAACTGCATGAGAGAGTCCAGTGCAGAGCCACAAAGATTATTAAGAAAATTGAACATCTTTATGAGGAGATCCTGAGGGAGATAGGGCTTGGAGAGGAGGGGACTGAGAGGTGACCTCATTGATGTTCATCAATATGTGCAGGGTGAGTGCCAGGAGGCTGGAGTCAGGCTCTGATGGGTGATGCCCAAGGACAGCACAAGGGGCACTGGGTGGAAGCTGAGGCAAAGGAGGTTCCATGTGAGGGTAACAGAACCCTGGAACAGGCTGCCCAGGGGACTTATGGAGTCTCCCTCTCTGGAGATATTCAAGACCCACCTGAATGTGATCTATTGTGATCTACTCTGGGTGATCCGGCTCTGGCAGAGGGTTGGACCAGATGATCTTTGAAGTTCATTCCAGCCCCTGACATTCTATGACGTCTTTCTGGTCCAGCAGCCCTCTTTCCAAGGCCACCACCACTCAGGGACATGCAACATTCTGTGATGTAATTGAGGCTGCAGACTAAAAGCTTCCAGGGTTTGAGGTCTGGAACATTCCTGAAAAGCCAAAGTGCGTGCTGAAAGTTTGCCCTTTGGAGAAAGCATCCAACACCACCAATCCAAGTTCCTGGTTTACCCTGATCAGAGGCACAGGTGAACAGCTTCTGCAACCCATCCTGACACTTTAACAAGTTGTATGCCAAATTGGGCCAAAACATTGATATGTGAAACACTTGGGGTTTATTTCTGCCCCTTCAAACTGCTCCTGTGAAAGGCAGAAGCTACCAAACCAAGGAAATGTTCAGGACATCAAACTCATGCTGGATATCTGGAGGAGTCTGAGACCAAGCAGCTTCTTGAAGCAGAAAGGAATCTGCCATATATTTTGAGTTAATAAATCTTGGTTTTGACAGGAAAGGATTGTCAGCATTGTACGAATGCAGCTCGAGTTCTTAGCTCCACTGAGAGAAAGGACTTGTGGGCAGTGAGTTGCTCTGTGGCTTGACTTGAAGAAAAGCAAATCCTGTTGCTTCCAATTTCAGTGAACACAGACCTAACACCTCCTTTCATTTGCTTAGGCACTCTTAATTGTTTTGATTACTCTTTATCTGTGAGCAACAATTACCACAAATGCCAGCCGGTAAACTAAAACTAGCACTGCACTAGGCATGATGCTTTCTCTTAAGGCAAATACAATTAGCAGGGAACTGAACCACTACTGAAAACTCTCTTTGCTTATTCCTCCTCAGCCTCATTCTCTGCTCTGAGGACAGCCCTCAGAGTTAATTCAGAGAATGCTAGAACAACTCAGGCTGGAAGGGAGCTCAGAGCTCATCTCCTCCACCCTCCTCACCATGCCCAGGGACACCTCTCAGCTACACTCAGCTGCTCAAGGCCTCATCCAGCCTGGCCTGCAGCACCCCCAGCTCCCTCACCCTGTGCTCACGCATCCTTACTGCAAAGCTTGCTGCCAAGGCTGCTGTAGCCAGAGCTTCTGAGAGGTCACACTCACAGCTCAGGGTATAAGTGCAGGTTACACTCCTTTTACAACTAACCCTTCTGCTTTGGGCACCATTCCAAAGCTCTGGCATCAGGGGTGGCACACATACTGTAGAGGTTACACAGAACTGTACAGCTACCACTAAATAAAGCACTTCAGCATTGGCATTGGAATGTTTGCTTTCCTGGCCTGATTTCCATGTAATCCCTGCTGCCTTTTCACTCCACAGGCTGCATTCTCTGCGAGCCATACAGGTAATTTTCTTGCCTTTAGGGGCAGATATTTTACGCCAAGCACAGCTAAGTTTTTGTGATGTTCTGCGTTTCACTGCTCCTGTTTTGTACAATGCACATTGCAATCCACCCTAATCTCAAAGCAGAGCTCCATTTGAGGGCTACAAGGAGCCAAGAAGCCAGTCTGCAAACACCAGGGTGTGTAAATAACCGCTACAGAACTGCAAGAGAGGAGTTCTGCTAGAGGAATGCACGCTCTTTTCATTTGCTATTCTCTTTCATCCCAGCAGCTTTTGCTTTGAAAATCCATGTTTCCAGGCAATAACAAGGGCAGGAAGTTGTGTTCTGCAAATTGTGCAGTTCTGGCAATCTTTGTTTCTCTTAAGTATCTCTGCCAAAGTGGTTGTATAAGCATTTTTCAATCACACATCAAAGTGCTGAGCAGTTCCCATGCATGCAAAGGCAGCACTGCCTACTGTTGCGTGCTAGGTCTTCAACAGCCTCTTACTCGGCATCCACCTTACTAAGAGTGCCAAGAGAGAAGCCCCTTAATTGTAAAGAGAGGGTACAGAGGAGAAAAAAACACCAAAGAAATGAAGAGGAAGCATTTTTTTGTTTTAAGACTTGGAGCTTTTTATAGCAAGCCACAGCTCTGCTCTGTGTTCAGTGCAGCTCCTGCAGCTGCTGCCCTCAAAGGCTCCATTTGTCTCCATCTCTTTTCCTTCCTCCAAGAAGGCTTCCCACAGTTTCCCCGAGTCTCCCTGCTGAAAATAGGACCTGTCTGTGCAACGAGACTCCCCTTCCTATGGCAGCCTCCCTTCCACTCAAAGTATCTGCAGAATGAGAGACTCAAGACGTTCGGGTTGAGTTTGATCAGAGAGGGAGGCCAGGTGGGTAAGGGTCAGGTCAGCCTGTGACTGCAGAGCTCTTTCAGAGTCTGCTGTTGGAATGGCTTGAAGGTTCCTGGTAAAAGCAGAGGCAGCACCTTCAGCCGTGTCCAGGAACCGCCTCCACTCCCATGCAGAGGGAGCTGCCCGGTGCAGCAGCAGGGCATGAGCAGTCTGGCAACCTGAATGCCAGCGCTGTAGCAAGGTGCAAGGCTCCCAGAGGGCAGATGCGGGCAGACATACTAGAGCACAACCCACACCTACAGCTCGGCACAGAGATACTCTCCTCTCCCACAGCACTTCAACACATGGGAAGCCTTTGAGGAGGCTGGCTGGGTGGCAGGGCTGCAAGCAAGCTGTGTGAACCAGCACTCAAACCGCTGCTCCGGACCTGCACCCTCCTCCTCTGCAGAGGGAAAGTGAACTGAGTTTCAGAAACAAGTAAGAAGTCTTTCTGATGGCTTTCTTCTCCTTTCAATCTTCACCCATCTCTACAGAATGTGCAGCTAAATTCACTCTGTCTCTTGTGAACTTACTCTTCATGCCCCTGGAGAGGTGCAGGTAACTCAGCACCAACAGCCACAGCTCCTCCTTAGCTGGGGAGCTCCTCCCAGGTCCTTCAGGATTCTCATCACAGATTTCATCTCTGCAAATCCAGACTTCAAAACTGCATTTGTGTGTTTTCTGTCAGCTGGTGACCTTCCACACTGCTCAGCACACTGCTGGCCCACCAAAGGAGCACAGACAGGGCAAATTGAATTGATGTTCTAATGGCTTGACTCCAAGTAAAGTTGTGTGTCTCTGCTGGGATAGAGTTAGCTCTCTTCATAGCAGCTGCTCTGTGGCTGTGTTCTGGATCTGTGCTCAGAGCAGTGCTGACAGCACAGGCATGTTTCAGCTGTTGCTGAGCAGCACTTAGAGATTTCAAACTTGCTCTGCTTCTCATGCCACTCTGCCATGCAGGCTGGAAGGGCATGACAAGTTAGGAGGGGACACAGCCAGAAGAGCTGACTCACAGGTTCTAAGAGATATCCCATACTGTAGGGCAGACAACAAGCCACAACAAAATCCATAATCACAAGGCTTACAGAGTGAATCCAAAAAACATAAGCAGCAATCAGGAAAAGGAGGAGGAAAAGAAGGCAGCAGGAGGGAATGGGAAGACAGCCTACCAAAAGCCATGTGGGGAATTCTGCTTTCTAGCACATGCATGTTGAACAAGAGCAGAACAGAAGTCAGACAGTGACTCAGCTCAAGGAGCAGGTCCTGAGCCCACACTGTGTCGTGAGAACTGGAGTAGCTCACCACTACAATTTCTCCTTGTCATAGAATCAGTCAGGGATGGAAGGGACCACAAGGATCATCTAGTTCCAACCCCCCTGCCATGGGCAGGGACACCCTACTTTAGATCATCCCTTTGGGAAGCAAGAGAGCCCTGCCACCTGATGCAGCCTGTGAAAACGTGTTTGCCCTCCCACACACCCACCAGAGGTTTTACCCCATGACATTTGAACTATTTCAGTTTAGCAGAGGCCTGCAGTGGACACCTGAGCTATGCACACACCTCTGCCATACCCAGTGCCGCTGAGGTGAAAGAAATGACTGCACCTGCAAGGTGCAGTCGCTTTCATCAAGGCTTTGTGCTTATGGAATCCTATTTCCTAATTGTTTCATGGCTTGCATTTGTTTGTGCTCTGTGTTGCAGAAAATTAGGCCCTACGAGAGAATACTGTGAGACAGATCTCAACACAAAGGAGCATGCGAAGGGCTAGAATGTCAAGGAGCACTGACTGATTTCACATCTACCTGGGTAAGTTGATGGCTTTCTCTTCCTCTTGTTTTCAGTATAGTTCTTTCATTTCTCTTTCCTCTCTCAGTCTTCTCTTACATCTTTCTGCCCCAGTCCTTTCCTACTATTTTTAGTCACTCGTAGGCACTACTGTGCCTTTCTCTGCCAGCCAGAGCAAAGACAGCCCACGTGGGCAAAGGGGCTGAAGTGAAAAGAACATTTTTTTCCCAAATCAAAGTACCCTTAAAGGATTTGATGATATTTTCCTCTTCACCTGATGGATGCTGCCTCTAAGTGCCCAGGAATCATTCATCTTAAGCATTAATTCTGGACAATAAAGTCAGTGTTATTTTTACAGCCTGATCTCTCCCCTCAGCAAAAATGATGCAACCACATATGCTAGAGGACTGAAAAAGCTGCTGAAGTTGGTAAGAGCTTAAGTCTGTAAAGTTCCTCTTTCTTCCTTTTCCACTTGTACAGCTGTAAGAGAGGAGAGAACGTGACCTGCACAAGACAAGTGACCTCCTCCCTGCTAAAAGCCTTCCAACAGCTGGAAGCTCTCTGCCATAATGCAAGTGCCCAACAGCAAGATGAACCGTGTGGCCTCTTCAACTCGCAGCACAGAGCAGGGCTTCTCTCCAGCCATCAGAGCAAACTGAGCTTCCAGTCTGTGGAGCTGGAGACTTGGACCTGAAAACAGGATCCCACAGCCCCATACTGTGTCAGGAAGACACTGAGCATGTTATTGCTGCTATTAGCAGGTGGATCTCTCCTGATCTCAAACCCCAGACTCTGTGCAACTGAAAGCTACAGAAAATTCTCTTACCATTTACTGTGACAGAAGACGCTGCAATGTTGGACTGGTCCTGCAAGGGTTCTGTTTTCCCTCGCCTGCCTCTACACACAGCTCACATCTGCTCCACTGTCCAAGCAAGCCATACACTCCTGAAGGGGAGCCTGTCACCTCCTGACCTGGGCCTTCTGCCACGTGAAGCAGCCATTGCCCAGGGTCTGCTCTGGACCACAAAGCATCCACGAGCAGGTCACAGGGAAAGACGTTGCTCCAACACAGCTTCTTACAGAACTTAGTGCTGCTTGTCCTTCACTTTCTTTGCTTTACTGAAAACACAGCAAGAGATTTACTGCTCCCCACATGGAGAAACGCCTGGGAACACCACCAGCCTGGGTTCTTTGTGACTGGTAACAAGGGACTTTACAAAAGAAACACAAACAAACAGCAAAAATTAACCAAAAGCAGTGAACGTTTAAGTTGTTCACACGGGAAAGAAATGCATTTCCTTTCTAACAGAGTATTTACACATCTGGAAAAGCAGGCCACTATTAGCTTGTGTTTCCAGCTCAACTCCACCCTTAGATGTGTCTGTCATTGGTAATGCCTCTCTTTTTGTGCCCTTCTCAGATCTTTCTCATTCCAGACATGTCAAAAAAAATCCCAGCCCCTCCTATTTTCCCTCTCTTCAACACAGGTCCATCACACTCCCATCCTCTCGCTCAGTCTGGCAGAATTTGTGTCTCCACAGCAAACCTGCTCTTTCATCTCCTAAGCAAAGTCCCCAAGAAGAGATTGGCACAGAATCCCAGAGCGGCTCAGGCTGGAAGGGAGCTCAGAGCTCATCTCCCCCAACCTCTACGCCATGCCCAGGGACACCTCTCAGCTACACTCAGCTGCTCAAGGCCTCATCCAGCCTGGCCTGCAGCACCCCCAGCAAGGAGGCAGCCACAGCCTCCCTGGGCAGCCTGGGCCACACTCAACAACTCCTTCCTCATCTCCAAAGCCTCCTAAGCCTGCTCTGCCTCAGCTCCAAACCATTGCCCCTTGGTCTGTCTCTAGAGCCCCTGATGCAAAGTCCCTCTGCAGCCTTCCTGCAGGCTGCCTTCAGCTCTTGGCAGGCAGCTCTGAGGTGCCCCTGGAGCCTTCTCCTCTGCAGGCTGCACCCCCCCAGCTCCCTCAGCCTGTGCTCACAGCAGAGCTGCTCCAGCCCTTGCAGCATCTTTGTGGCCTCCTCTGGACTCACTCCACATCTCTGTGTCCTCCTTCTGCTGGGGACAGCAGCACTGGAGGCAGGATTGAAGGTGAGGTCTGAGCAGAGCAGAGTCAAGAGGCAGACTCCCCTCTCCTACCCTGCTGCCCACACTGGAGGCAAAGAGGTGCAGCACAGGTTACAGAAGTTCCCTCTGCTCTCTAGGACTGTTAGGTCTAAGAACATTTATGTTCAAGAAAGCAGAAATCTCACCTATCTACAACTATCTCACCAATATACAACTTCTTGGTGCCCAAGTTTTCCACCTCCAACCAAAAGCTTTCTTTGTTATAAACCTGTATTGTAGCCTTGACCTTGCCTAGTTTGAAAAGCAGCTCCTGATGGAGCTGAGGAACAAGGGCAGAGGTTTTGTTTTTGTTGTCTTTGCCGACTCCATTCAACTGTACCCACAAAACTGAAACAAATGTGAAAGACCAAGGTACTGAAGTAAGCCTTCTTCAAGTTCAGGTGTCAGCACCAAGTGACAGACTCTGAGGAAAAGCCCTTCCTGTCTGGCAAACACCAAGCAGCAGCTCTCTGGCAAGCAGCAGATGGCTGCAACACAGCTGAGTGCTCTGAACATTCCCTAGGACCCCTGTAAGCACCAAGGAAGTGCAGAACAGCCAAATCAAAGCACAGAGGCTTCTGTTAATGCTCAGATCTCTGACAAGAAATAAATCAAGCAAAGCTGCAGTGGGAAGAGATACTCTCTTCAAAAATTGCCTCCACAATGCTCTTGCTTCCCTCAGGTTTACCTGTTCCAGCAAGTGCTTGGCAGATATCATAGAATCAAGCGGGTTGGAAGAGACCTCCAAGCTCATCCAGTCCAACCTAGCACCCAGACCCATCCAATCAACCAGGCCATGGCACTGAGTGCCTATCAAAACCAAAGCGTCACTTCTGGCTCTGCTCTCAAGACAGGTGGGATTAAGTTGGGTGTGCAAAGGGTCTGGTCAGAAAGGAACACTAAGTAGGATTAAGAGACACTGAAAAGCAGGCAACCCAAAGGGAATGTCTAGCTTTGTTTTCTTTTGAGTTTCAAAGCAAGTGACAAACCAATACCATTTCAGACTGGGAGAGATGTGGGCATATCCTGGCCCATATCATTTGTCTGTCCAAGCAAGTTTTTGCCCCTTGATATTTCTAAACTGCATACAGACACACACATATGTCTGCCCTGTGGAAACCTTAGATTGGAGGTCAGTGATCAGTTCTGAAAGCTGGATTTAAACAACTCAATGCAGGAAACAGAACCTTAGCCACGCAGCAATAACAATGCGAAGGCAGCAGCCACCTATTCAGCCAGGGTCAGAGGCTGGGGAGCTGCAGCAGGAGCTCCAGCAGCACGTGGAGTGTGCGTGGCTGCAGCTGCACGCTGGGGCTGTTTCCACAGGCTCACAGGGCGTTGGGGGTTGGAAGGGACCCAAGGAGATCATCCAGTTCAACCCCCCTGCCAGAGCAGGACAATCCTATCTAACACAGAGCACAGAGGAACACATCCAGACAGGTCTTGAAAGGCTCCAGAGAAGGAGACCACACAGCCTCTCTGGGCAGCCTGTGCCAGGGCTCTGGGACCCATACAGGAAAGAAGTTCCCCCTGGTGTTGAGGCGGATCCTCTTTTGCTGCAGCTTATATCCATTGCTCCTTGTCCGGTTTCTGGCTAGGACTGGGTAATTTGCAGGCAATTTTGTCAGCTATGATCAACTGCTGTCACACTGGGTCACACAGTAGGGCTCTCCATTTTGCCAGGCCCTGAAAGGTACCCTGCCACCTGAATCAGTGCTGCTAGAGGTGCCTGTAATACACACCTGGAAATGAGAGAATGTGTGCTTCAGCATTTGAAAATGCAGCTGTCATGGTCTTCCCTTCGGTGTCAGTGAAAGCCACCACTGAGGGCCTACAACAGACACAGGGCAGAGAGCAACACTGAGATTACTGCCGTCTTACCAACTCCTGTGCCTGCCAAACCCCCTACAGTTGGTGTCACCCATCAGGCAATGCAGTCAGGCCACTGTAAGGTTATTCATCCTTTCATTTTGCAATGATGGCCTTAGCTGAAACCTCTCATAGGCTTTTTCTGTAATGGAGAGTAACTTCTATTCCATTTCTCAAATGCAGTGCTAAGAAAGGTTGCTATCAGAGTTTTCTGGAGGGCAAACTTCAGTTCAAGTGTATAATTTCTTGCTATCAGTGGAGAATATCAGATTCTGCGTAGAAGACCCCTGGACAACAGGAGAGAGCAAAAACTCTCAGTACCACCACCACACCCCGGGGCAGGGTGAGAACAGTCAAACACTGAGCCAAGTTGCTCGGAAGGCTGCACTATTTGCATCCTTGGATATATTGGAAACCCACCTGGACAAAGTGAGACAGCTGGAGCTGCTCTGAGCAGGGTCTGCCAACAGAGCTTCAAGGGCCCCCTGCAACCCAGAAGAGTCTGCACCTGCACCACTCTGTTCTTGCTAACTCTATGCCACTGATTCTCTCCAAGTCACTCTATTGAGAAGACAGACAAAATAATTGGAGAACTGAGCAGAGAAGCACAGGAGGAGTGAACTGGTTGCTCAGAGGCAATTGCTTAATTATCAGAACCAGAACCACTAGATGAAAGTGTTGACAGCAGAGACAGTAAATTAAGCTGTTTATCCAGTAGTGTTTCCAGTGAGAATTTCCTACGATGCACTCACTAGAATTAAACCTAAAGCCAGACTGAAGGGCAAGGAATGACATTCACACAGGCAAAGCAGGAAGCACTGAAAGGGAAGTACAGGGAGAGACACTCGGAGTAATTAAGCTCTGGTGTTCTCAGGTTGTATGAAACCCTGGGTTCTCTATTAGAGAGACAAGCAGAGGGAGTAAAGCTAGCAGGAAGGTACTGAAGTCCAATTAAACTGTAACCAGTACGGCACAAGAACAATCTGGTGGGAGAGGGAACCATACAGTCAGTGCCTGGGGTGCATACGTGATGGAAGAAGAAATGTATTGGAGATGGCAGTGACTGCTGACAGATTCTAAAAGCAATTACACCAACGAGGACCTCCTTATGCAGATCAGCCCTGCTGCTGAAGTAGATCATGTTCACTGCATCAATAAGCTAAAGTGATATTAAAGAATAAATAAAAGCCACTGGTGTTGAGAGGATGCAATTTGCATCAGTTAAGGAAACATTTACTTAGCTGAGCAGGTCACAGTACCCTGTTAGAGCTGTATCATAAATTGCTTCATCCGCAGTGGAGCACCTTGAGATCTTCTTTTGCAGATGGAGAGTTTTTCACAGGCATTATAGATAATGACCCAAACGACTACAGAAATTGCTCTAGCCCTCCCAAGGGATATGGGAAGCCCTTGCATACCTTGCAGCACTCCAGTAACTTCATAGTCTGGTAGGACGAAACACCTGTGAGTGGGCATGAGAACTGGAAGCAGTTCTGGAAAGTGAGGCAGGTTATGAAACCAAACCATGGTCAGCAACTGACCCAGGCACTAGGTTGCGTGTGCGTGGTTGGGATGACAGAAAGCAGAGGTGTGGTATCAGAGCTCATAGTAACATCTATCCAGGCTCCTCACAGTCACAACCCACACTCCTCTCTTCCTCAAGGAATCATAGAACCAACCAGGTTGGAAGAGACCTCCAAGGTCATCCAGTCCAACCTATAAATCACTCCTTACTCACTCCTGCCTACAGCAAGGTTTAGTCAGTGGAACCCTGCTCTCTCACCAGGCCCCTGCAGCCTGAAGCAGCTGTCCAAGTTCCTAACCACTCCATGTGGTTCTGAACGCCTGTCAGGCAGAAAGTCTAACTGCAGCACAAAGTTTTTCTGCCATCTTTAATCTTTGCAAATGCTCATCCAGAGCCTCAGAAGAAGTTTGGATACTCAGTTTTGCTCTTTCCTAAAAGCTGCCATAATTGTCAGAGGTTTCTTCAGGGCAGACATATTTTCAGCAGAAAAGTACTTCAAGCAGGATGAAGAGAGAGCTGTGGGCTGCGTTAATTAGTACCAGCTTTGCTCACTGTAGACCAAAGGCAGATTCACTCATGATTCTGCCACTAATGAGTGCTTCTAAACACACCAAGAAAAGTAAGCTCTGTTTTGGCAAGGGCCATACCTGGGCAGAAAGGGTTGCCAGCACTTCCTGCTTTTCACATTTCCTCTGTTCCCATAAATGGAAAGAACTGGACCCTGTGGTTAGAGCATTTGCAGTGCAGTGCAGCTATTCCACACCACCCGAGAAAGAATGCTTGACTGATGATAGCTCTTCACAAAGCGCTCCTGGACCTACAGACCCTGACCATGAGCAATCCTGCCACATTTAACGTGAGAAAATCAACCAAGCTCCTGCTAAGGGGCATCTGCCTGGCACTTGAGTGCATGGGATTCTTTATTCTGAGCAGATGCAAGGGGGGGTTTCACAGCTTCTCACAGTACTAATGTGCAGGGACTGCCTCACACCCACCTCAATTCTTCATCCCTATCATCTCATAGATGATGTGGACTCAGAACTTCCCATACATCCAGCTTTGCAGCTCTGGTGTGTGCTCTTCAACAGACAGAATCTGCATTTGGGAAAGACAAAGCTCAGCTGGTGTCATGCAGCACAGCTCTGCCCCTTGCAAATGGAGCAGACGTTTGCATCAGCCGAGCAGCACCTCCTGAGGGCACTGGGGGCACAAGCACTGCTCTGATGCTGTGACCTGTTCTTCAGGCAGCAGTAAGGATGTGACAGGCTAAAATCAGCATCACTTCAGTCACAGGTACTGTACAGATAGAATCATAGCATCAGTCAGGGTTGGAAGGAAACACAAGGATCAGCCAGTTCCAAACCCCCTGCCATGCCCAGGGACACCCTACCCTAGAGCAGGCTGCACACCGCCGGGCCTTAAACACCTCCAGCCATGGGGCCTCAACCACCTCCCTGGGCAACCCCTGCCAGGCTCTCACCACTCTCATGCTCAACAACTTCCTCCTCACCTCCAGCCTCACTCTCCCCACCTCCAGTTTTGCTCCATTCCCCCCAGTCCTGGCACTCCATGACAGCCTCAAAAGTCCCTCCCCAGCTTTTTTTTTTAGCCTCCTTCAGACGTTGGAAGGCCACAAGAAGGTCCCCTGGGAGCCTCCTCTTCTGCAGCCTGCACAGCCCCAACTCTTTCAGTCTGTGCTCACAGCAGAGCTGCTGCAGCCCTCTGAGCATCCTCCTGGCCCTTCTCTGGACATGCTCCAGCATCTCCACATCCCTCTTGTCATAGGGGCTCCAGAACTGCATGCAGTACTCCAGATGGGGTCTCCCCAGAGTGGAGTAGAGGGGGATATGGTAATCAAAACTGGCCATTTTAATTGTTGTCATGCCAGCCTGAACGGATCAGCAACGCAGGTTTTGGAGGGAAAGAACTGAAGGGATTAGCGCTGTAATCCTCTGTAGAATGCTGCTGCTCAGCAGCTTCTTTGTGAACCGGGGAAGGTGACCCTGCTATCATCACAGCCCATCAAGCTCCCCCTAATGAGAACTGAAGAGGGCACTGCTGAGAAATACGGAATAGAGGGCTAACTGGGAGCAGTGCGATGGCACTGCCTTACAAATTACACCTAGTGGCATTCAATTAGTTTGAGATGTTGAAACCTCGGAGGAAAAAGTAAGCAAGGCAAGATGGAGAGAGAAGGGACTGCTCTCAGCTGATCCTGCTCACCACACACAAGCGAACGTCCAGCTCAGGACTACAGCAGCTAGCTTCTCCCAGCAGCTAGCAGTCTCCTACTGAACGAGGATCCTTCCCTCACGCATCACAACAGTCACAGCATGGTAGCTGGGGCCGAAGGGAGAGTTGCTGCAAGAGTGCCCAAGAGAGCTGACACAAAGCAACACACTGGGATTTCTCTGACCAGAGTTTGTGCTCAGCCTCCTGCACACAGGAGGTGTAAGGCACTCTGCAAACGCCTCCAATAAAATCTAACAAAGTGCTTGTTTTTAAAAAGCACATTTTTGGCACTGCAGTTAGTGCTGTCCTCCAGGGGAGCTCCACAGTCTGGTCTTCGGGATGCTGCATGTGACACGTACCAGCAGCTCGCAGCAGGTTAGTCCTGGTAGCTCCAGCAGAGCAGGATGGGCGCACCCACGGAAAGGTGATTTCCTAGAGGTGCAGGTTTTGCCTCAGTCAATTCAGCTGCAACTCTTCACAGGGATTTTCTTAATCGAGGTCTAATCTGGAAATTACTCCCAAGGGCAGCTGAATTTTGTCTATTGGGCACTGGGATTTTATGCAACGTGGACACTTGCAAAATGTTTCTTCCACTACCAACCCTGCTTATTTGAGGCAAAAGCCGAGATTTAGCTCTTGCTCACACGCAGACACACTCCCCCCAGACTAGTGCATTTTCTGTCCCATCTATTATGCAGAGAAGTGCAAGTGTCTTACGCCAGACTCCCTAACTTGACTAAAGACTCTCTAAAGACAAGTCTGACTGCTACAACAGAGTGCCATGGCTTGGATGCTGTATGATCAAACTACACCATATACCTGCTGTGTTTTCACAGGCGTAAACACCTGGAGACACTCAGACAGCATTGTCTGTGTATGAAGTTATTCGTGCACACAAGTCCTCAAATACTGGATTACACTGCATCGAATATGACATTCCACCATCCTTTTGTTCTTTTTTACCCCCAGCAAACACAGAAATCCAACGCTTCTTGCTCAGCACAACGCGGTGTCATCATCTAAGTCTTTACTGAGCCTAAGAGGTGGAAGTGAATTTTGCCCAGCTAATGGTTTTGGTCCCCGCGGCAGAAGGGTGGCGTCGGCAGCCACCGGCTGCGGTTCCGGAGACACCTGAAGGGGCTTGCGTCTGTTCGGTGGCTGCGCGTGTGACAAACGTACCAGCCGACTGCAGAAAGCTGCACGCCAGGCGCCAGGCTGATGCCACATATCACCCCTGTTGCTGAGCAGCGCGGTGGTACCGCTCGGGCAAGCCCCTGCGCGGACCTTCGCCCCTGCTCACCAGAACCGAGCGGCGCATGCGGCGCTTGCAGCAGCGACTGGAGGGTAGCAAGCGCCCTCCTCTGGACATCCGCCGCTACTGCAGTCGGTTCACGGCGCGGTGCAAGCGGCTGCGCGGCGACACGGGGCGAGCTGAAGCCTTTTGTATCACACATCCCTTGTGAGAAACCGAAAAAAAACATAAATCACTGAACACAGAGCGTCAGCCCAGTGAGGAAATACCCAGCTGTGCAATTTAGCAGAGCTTTAGCGCCATTTATAAGTAATCTCTCTGTGAATGTGCTTCTTAACTAATCGAGAACAGAAAATTGATCTTTAATCTTTCATTTTCAAACAGGATTTAGATTAAGAATACAGCTCCTCCTTTTCCTTTCGTGTCTGAGAAAGTTTTTCCATTGTCTTATAATAAGGAATCTTCTATACATGAAATATTAATAAGGATCTTCTAGAAATGAAATATTAACAAGGCTATTCAACACATCAAATATTAATAAGGCTATTCTATACATGCAATAAACTATTCGAATGTGCAAAACCCACAAACAGGAGCGTATCTTATACCCGACTAGCAATCCACAAGGAGGTAAAGGGTTCTGCCAGCAGAGCTGGGAGTACTCTCAGCTCTGGAAGGCATCACAGCACATCCATTCATCAGCATGTGCCTAAATATGGTTTTAAGATGTTTGCTGTACATTCAGATGCCTACATCTGACCATCCAGGCAGATACATTCACACTCATTGGATATCCAAAGGACTGCTGTGCACAGTGCTCCTCAGCTGGTATCAGTAAGGCTGTATTCAAGGACAGAGGCCGAAGATCAACACAAACAAAATCTTTCCATCCTCACTAAGTGATGTGGGGAAGCCTTCCAGCCCTGCTGTGCTCCACCTCCCAACTCAGTGCCTTCAGATTTCGAGTGCTCAAACTCCACTGCACAGTAGAATGAACATTTAGAGTCTTACACAAAGTACACTTGAAAAAAACTAAGTGCCCCTGCCTAGATTTTAGTTCCTCAGTTTCTGAACAAAGGAGCAGCTTTTGCAACTCTAAGACCTACTGCTGACCCAAGTCTCTATGGTTCATAGGCAGAGAACTGAGTCAGGAGAAAACATGAATCCATCTGAAAGAGAACTTCCAGATGGAACTATCAACTGTCCTTAGAAAACCCTGGCCCCCAGCACAAACTTGGCATTAAACAGTCAGACCAGTCAAGAAGTGAAGCAGTGGCAGAAGTGGCAGAGAAGACACACTGGTCATGTGCTGCAGGCTGACTCCAGAACACAAAACTAACCAGAAAAGCAGCAAAGGAACCAAATATTAGAGCAAAACATTCCAAGGAGGATTCAGGGCCTGGAGCCCAGCTGTGCATTCCACTACTTTGTAACTCCCTGTTAAAGTTTGCCGCTAAATGTGATCTCCTGGCTGAGTCCTCAGAGCAACGCTGCTGCCGAGCCTGGCAGCCCATGCAAAGGGGCTCCGCTAACGCTGCTGTCTGCAGGGGAGGGGAAACACGAAGCGTGATGCCCAAAAGCAAAGCAGAGCTAGCCACCCTGGGCACGATGGCAACGACAAATAGCCAAACCACACCCGTGAGCAGACACTGGACAGGAGAGCCCAGGGCACACCACAGCGCACACTGTGCTCTTCCCGGCACGCAGGGCTGCCTGCAGATGTCTGGCAACTATTGATCAGGACTTGCCCACCACGGCTCAGTTATCCCAACTTCACCTGCACTCTCTAACAGAGCAAACCCACAGTTACCCACACTGTGATGGGTCTGGGTCGACGAGAAGCTCAACATGAGCCGGCAGTGTGCACATGCAGCCCAGACAGCCAACCGAGTGCTGGGCTGCATCAAGAGAAGTGTGGCCAGCAGGGCAAGGGAGGTGATTCTCCCCCTTTACTCTGCTCTCGTCAGACCCCACCTGGAGTACTGTGTGCAGTTCTGGAGCCCCCAATACAAGAAGGACATGGAACTGCTGGAGCGGGTCCAGAGGAGAGCCACGAAGATGATCAGAGGGCTGGAGCACCTCTGCTATGAGGACAGGCTGAGAGAGTTGGGGCTCTTCAGCCTGGAGAGGAGAAGGCTTCGAGGAGACCTTATAGTGGCCTTCCAGTATTTGAAGGGAGCCTACAGGAAAGCTGGGGAGGGACTATTTACACGGTCTAGTAATGTTAGGACGAGGGGGAATGGGTTTAAGCTGGAGGAGGGGAAATTTAGACTGGATGTTAGGAGGAAGTTCTTTACAGTGAGGGTGGTAAGGCACTGGAACGGGTTGCCCAGGGAGGTTGTGGATGCTTCCTCCCTGGAGGTGTTTAAGGTCAGGCTGGATGAGGCCTTGGGCGAGCTGCTCTAGTGGGAGGTGTCCCTGCCTGTGGCAGGGGGTTGGAGCTGGATGATCCTTGAGGTCCCTTCCAACCTAAACCATTCTATCATTCTATGATTTTTCACCACATAAGTGAGTGTGTAGCACCTCAGACCAACGAGTGGCTTAGATTTTTAACCTCTGTAGATCTCTGAGCTGACTTTACTGGTCTTCATTGCTCCTTAGTGTGCCTGTATCCGAGCAGACTCATTAACATGCTGGCTACATCATTTGCTAATCACTAATGAAAATGTTAAATTAGACTAGACATGAAATTGATCCCTGTGACACTCCAGCACACGCTCCTTGCCCTTCAGACGCCAGCTCAATATGCTGCTGCTTATCATCATCCTCTGTTTACGGTCTTTTGGACAGCTTTCAGCCCCTGTGTTATCAGAGTCCATTTCCATCCATTTTTCAATCAGCCTCTGAGAGCCAGGGGTTTATTAATTCCTGCTACCACAAATATTTCATTACATTCTACACACATTAAGCTTCTTGTATTCCTACGTTCTCTCTCTCTCACTTATGAGATGATCTTAGAACTACCTCTGCCTGCTATTATTTGTTCTTTTCCTGTTCTATTGCTCAGTAACCTTTGAGTGTTTACAAAGCAGTATTTGTTTCAGTGTATTACTGAGCCTCAGCATTAGGACTTCCACACAGTGCAGTCATTTTCAGGCTTTCAGTCAGCAGCACATTTATCTCATCTCAGCAGCAGCTCCTCAGCTCTCCCTGGCTGTCCCTGAACCATGACAGGTGGTGTGCCCATCAGCCTTTCGATTCTGGGATGCATTTGCTTGGAAGACCCAATCTTTACTTTTCCTCCCTGGAAGATTTTCGTACCAGCTTTAATTTACTTCCTTTCTACACACCCCCTTAGACAAACGTCTGAACTGAAACGAGCCTTTATTTACTCTGGAGCACACTAAGCCCTTTCATTCCCGTTTCTTATCATTCCCTGGTTCCATACCACAGCTAGCAGCAGCACTAACACATTTCCTTCCTTTCTATGGAAACCAAAGAAGTGCTAGGTTTACATACGGCTGCTTACGCATGGCTGAAAAATCATCTCACCCAGCTGAAGAGAAGGCCTTTGTCTGCCCCCTTTGTTACCCAAAGATCAGTTTCTGAATGACCAGAGTTATTATATGGGTCCTTTCAGAAACATTCATCCAGTATCTGAGGGGGCTGCAGCACAGCCCTGTGAGGAGAGGCTGAGGGAGCTGGGGGTGTGCAGCCTGCAGAAGAGGAGGCTCAGGGCAGAGCTCATTGCTCTCTACAACTACTTGAAAGGAGGTTGTAACCAGTTGGGCTTGGTCTCTTCACCCAAGCACAGAACAAGAGGACACAGTCACAAATTGCACCAGGCCAGGTCTAGGCTGGATGTTAGGAGGAAGTTCTTCACAGCAAGAGTGATTGGCATTGGAATGGGCTGCCCAGGGAGGTGGAGTTCCCATCCCTGGAGGTGTTTAAAAGGAGACTGGATGAGGCACTTAGGGCCACAGGTTAATTAGAAGGCTTAGGTGACAGGTTGGACTGGATGATCCTAGAGGTCTCTTCCTACCTGTTCAATTCTGCGATTCTGAGAAATACGTCTTTTTATTTAACTATGTCATAAACATCAACTGCACTGAGCCAATGCTTTGCACGCTGGCGTCGAGCTGAGATGATCGATTTTGGAATTGGGCAGAGTGGTTCATTTTTTAATCTACAGGAAAAGTAACACTTATGCAACAGAGAATGAGAATTGCAGTAGTTTCATTTCTGAGCTTTCAGGGAACAGTACAAGCTCCTGGCACTGTAGAGGTGTTTCGCTGCGAGACAACGCACAAGTCTTCAGCAAGCACATTCGGTGAGGAGCAGAGCTGAGGACAGAGGTAGGGTTTTCAGCCTGTCAGAATGCAGCACACCTCATGTCCAAAAGAACTTCAATCAGTGAATCTCATTATGGATTACAATCCTCACCTAGCAATCAACAAAATGGTGCCAACTGTGGGATCTAAGCCAGATTTGCACAATTGCTGTGCATTATAACCATGCAAGGCCAAAACCACAAACAGATTTTGTTTCTTATTGATATCAAAAGTATCAAAACCAAGGAGAGGAAAAGCCTGGATCCAGAAGACTTCTCAAAGCTTTTACACTGTGAATAACAAAGAGTTTTATTTTAATCACCTAAATATCTAGATATTTAGTCAAAGATGGTTATGTGCCTCAAGAGCAGTTAATTCTTGGCTAGCTGGAGGGAGAGGATGATGGCAGGTGCCCAAACGCAAACTGCTTTATGCCATTACATCTCTCTGTACAGGGCTGCTGCAGATTACTGAAACAGAGAAGTCTGCAGTCCCCTGGCATGAGAGATGGAACCACACAAGCCACTGCAGGACATGAAGAATGGGAATAGACCTTTAGGTATAAGATGCAGGTAACAGAGGGCAAGCTCAGACTGGATGAGTTTGTGATGACTAGAGACAGGTGAAAGTCATTTTAGCCTGTGTGTATTACCCCAGCGAAGTGCAACAGCAAAACTGTTCTAACACAGGTTTGAAGCCAGATGCAGAAATAGTGACCTCTGGACTGTGAAGGCATTGGGAAACACAGCAGAAGGCAGTTGCTGGGTTCAGAGCATCTAGACGTAAACCAACCCTTGGGCAACATGCTCAGAGCACCAAAATAGCACAGCATCTCCTAGCTAACGCTTCCTGTAGCCCTTTGGCCACGGTTTAGCTTTGGAAGCCTTGTTTAAACTGGTGCCCAAATTCAACCCATTCAAAAGGAAGTGGTGTGTGAATGGGAGATTTTAATAAAGGACCTTTTCTCCTGAGGAAAGCTTCCAGGGGTGGAGAAGCTGCCACTGGATTAACAGTATGCCAACGTCACCTATTTACACCTCTGAATCCCTTTTGCTTGCCTTGTAAATTCATTTTCTCCATGTTTTCTCTTGTTATGATCACAGGCTAACATGCAGCTGGCAGGAGCTGGTTTCCATTTTAAGCTGTTCCTAATCTCACCCCCATCAGTCTTTTGTTGCTTGCACTTCTCCTGGTCTCTTTGGAGCAAGAAAGCAGAATTCCTACCTGCACAGGCAGCACCGGGAGCGCTGTGGGAGCTACCAGAGTGCAGACTAATAACAGCAACACTACCGACTTCATCTCAGTTGTTTTTCTCTTATCTGCTCTTCATAATCATTGCACTCATCTAGCATTAGCACTTTACTAACAGCCACCAATGAGCTGCCAAAATATTTAACTTAAAAATTGACAAACATTCCTTGGCTGCACATGCCTGAGTATTAAAAATCTGAAGTGCAAGCCATATGCTGCCTATGTGCAACTTCAAAGTACGCAGGCATGAGCCTGATTATCTGCATTACTGCCAGCCTAGAAGCAGCTCTTGCACTCAGTTTTGGCCAAGCTGCACCAGGAGAGGTTTAGATCAAATATAAAGAACAATTTCTTCTCTGGAAGGGTTGTTAAGCACTAGGACAGGCTGTCCAGGAAAGGGCTGAGTCCCCATCCCCAAGAGTATTTAGAGATGGGATGCTTAGGGACATGCCTTAGTGCTGGGCTAATGGTTGAACCTTATGATCTTAAAAGTCCTTCCTAACCTAAACAATTCTGATACTATGAAAATGAGCATGCAAGGGACAGCAGATGAGCTTCCAAGTTCATCAATGCATACAAAGAAACCATCTCTCACAAGCCCCGAGCTGGAAGCGACAACATGGGAACCAGTTACTGGAGTCATCATCAACCTCTCTCTGATGTCATCAGATAAAGATGCAGCAGGACTCAGCGTGGAACAACCAAGCACTGAGTACAGCTGAGGGAAGGTACCAAGACACATTTACAGGCAAAGCACCCGTTTATAAAACATCCCAAACTATCCCAAGCAGCACAGACAGCTCCACACCTCAGGAAGGACAGAGATGAGTCTGTCTCCACTGCACAGAGGACTCCAGTGGAGTACAAACAAGGACAATGAAAATGATTAAAGGCTTGCAGCAGCTGCCCTCTGATGGAAGATTAAGAAGGCAGAAATTTGGAAGCCACAGCACTAAGGGGCTGTGGTTAAGCTTCACTTTCTGCTGACAGGGGCAGAGCTGGTGCTCACCAGAATGCCAGGCACTACATCCAGGCACCCCCTGTTACAGCCAGGAGACTGCTCCAAGGCAGGGAAAGGAACCAGCCAGACTGTGACAGCAGCTCTGGACAGAGCCTGCTGCTACATCTCAAGGCTGTGGAGGCAAACAATACCAGCACATTAAAAAGCAGATTACAGACAATAAACCTCACAGCCAATAAGTGTACAAAGGGAAATGAAAAGCATGAGCAAGGTCCCACCTGCCAGCACTCCTGAAGCAGCAGTTCTGGGGCAGCAAAGAACAGAAGTGAGCCATTCCCTGAGCAGCACTTCCCATGGACAGGCTCTCAGATGAAGACTGCTCAGCTGGATGGCCCCTTGCTCTGCCTCAGCTGAGCCTGCTTATGCCTTAATTTGCCTTACCTTTTACCCTGAAAGGCATGAGAATACAATTATTAATAAAGGCAAACACCTGCTTATCAGGCACCCTGTTAACTCAGCTATGGTAGCACATAGGACTGCACAATAAAGTGGCAGAGTTTATTTGCTACACAGAATAAAAACACTGCATTTCAATTAGGTAATTGCATTAGGTTTGAATATAAATCAGGTTTGCCTTTCTCCAGAAATAGCCACTTTTCACA
Source organism: Tricholaema leucomelas (assembly GCA_013400475.1). NCBI lineage: Eukaryota > Metazoa > Chordata > Aves > Piciformes > Lybiidae > Tricholaema lacrymosa > Tricholaema leucomelas. The sequence goes on along the minus strand of WAAF01014249.1, from coordinate 195,771 downwards.
GAGGCACTTCCTTACCTTAACTGTTAATTAACTTTACAGGGTCATGCAGGAAGCTTCATCATTCTGCACTGGCTTTGCAAAACATGAAATTGTTAAATTCCACCTTGTCCATCACTGTCTGGAGTTATTGGCTGTGATGGCTGTGGGAAAGGCAGAAAACACAGCACCTCCCACAGCATGATTCACTCAGTAAACTGGAGGGAATGAAAGAATGAGTGCAGCCTGCTCTTGCCACGACCATACTGCTAAAACCAGCAGCTGTGGCTATTTCTGACTCGAGGAACACAGTGTGAAGGATTGTGAAGTAACTAAAGCTGATGATTCTCTTAAAGGATGACATGAACTCTGTGCTGGTGATTTGGGACTGCAAAGGGATAGAACTGCCAGCCTACTGAAGAGAAAACACAACACCTGGATTCATTGTTGTTGTTTCCTACCCTGCATACTGCAGAACAGTATCACTGGAGAACTTCTTTGTTGATCTGGGGATTTGTCTGATGTTTTCTACGTACAACACAGAAGAAGAGTCCCTTGATTGTATCACAGAATCCCAGAGTGGCACAGGCTGGAAGGGAGCTCAGAGCTCATCCTCTCCACTCACCCCACCATGTCCAGGGACACCTCTCAGCTACACTCAGCTGCTCAAGGCCTCATCCAACCTATCCTGTAACACCCCCAGCAAGGAGGCAGCCACAGCCTCCCTGGGCAGCCTGGGCCACACTCTCAGCACTCTTGGACTGAGGAACTTCTTCAGTCTGTCTATCAACACTTTCAAACCTGAGCCGTGTTTAAACAAAAGAGAAGTTATTTACAACAGCTACGAGTTTGCTCCTGCTGTTTCTGCAGTAGGAAATTATCAGCTGGCTGATGTCACAGAACCACAGAATGCCAGGGGCTGGAAGGGACCTCCAAAGATCATCTGGTCCAACCTCCTGCCAGAGCAGGATCTCCTAGACCAGATCTCACAGGAACACATCCAGGCAGGTTTGGAATATTTCCAGAGAGAAGACTCCACAACCCCCCTGGGCAGCCTGTTCCAGGGCTCTGGCACCCTCACAGGGAAAAAATTCCTCCTCCTGTTTAAATGAAACTTCCTTTGCCTCAGCTGCCACCCAGTGCCCCTTGTGCTGTCATTTAAACACAAAGATTTGCAGAAGTGCCCCATACACTAAGGCCACAGGTCTCCAAATTCTGACACTCTGCATTATCTACTGCTCCTTGCAAAGCAACAAAAGGTACAGTGCTGAGAACACAGACCAAGAGACACAGTGCAGGCACACCTAGAAAACCTAGCCCCATCCAATGGGATATAGGGCCCACTTTTTCACCATGAGACAGGTTTCCCAGGGAATTTGTGCACAGCCTGGCTGGAAAAAGCACTGAGCAGCTCTCTGACTGCCTTGCTTAGATCTGGACTGCAGAATCTGAGGTTTCTTCCAGCCTGAGGTACCCTGTGCAGCAGGCACAGCAGCAGCACACACACCAGGGTGGAATCGGCCTTGCCTGCTCCTGAGGCACCCTGTGCAGCAAGCACAGCAGCAGCACACACACCAGGGTGGAATCTGCCTTGCCTGCTCCACTGCCACCAACATTTCAACACAAAGGTCAGATGCTTGTTTTTCCAGCACAGGTAAGAGTGAGTGTAAGGCCTGCTTCCAGCTCAGTCACAGCTACTAGCAGCAGAGATACCAGAGCATGCAACGTGTTCTCTGGCTGTTGGATTTTACTGGCCAAGATAGAGCCATTTTTTCGAGGACATCTGCTGATCTGCTGTGTGCCAAAAATCAGGAGGCAGACTGGAATGCTGAAAGTAAGCTCGCAGGAACACAGAGTCCCTCTGACAGTGGTACCGCTGGCAAAAAGCACAGGAAGTATGCCTGTGGCTATCAGTCTGGCGCTGAACCCTAAGCAGTCTGATTGTTCCTTCAGTCTCTGCAAATCTGCCTCTTACCTGGCTGAACAGAAGCTCAACACAGCAGCCACTGGAGGTGGAATTCACAGCATTTCCTTAATTTCAAAGCATTGAATGTGATTTAATTTGTTAACTCTACAGCAGTGGTGTTCAGATAGGAAAAATTAACTCAGTAAATGTTTTCCTGGCTCAGAAAGAGCTACACTGTCCTGCAGGAAGCAAGTGTCCAGTTATTAAATGCTAGTAGGAGAGATGTCATATTATTGCTGAAATCTGCACAGAGCAAGAAAACAAAGAACCCTCAATATCTGAACTTTAAAATGACTCAGTATTTCAGTAGCTACATCTTCACTTCATAAATCCCAGAGGTCTCCACGGATGGAACCTGCACAGAATCGCAGCCTAAGCTGAGGATCTGATAGCGAATGTGACAAGAGGGATGATAAATGTGGTGTTAGGGCTCCAGGATTTACAGTCACTCGATGAATACATTATGTCCAGTGACAACTCTCATCACTTATTAATCTTTTAGGGGTCCCATGAAAAATACAGAAGCACTTGGAAACTCAGATTGATGATAGTGCACAGAGGAGCAGCTGAGCACTTGGTCCGCTCTGTGCTCTTGCGTGCTCGCAGGGGTTCTTCTGCTGAGGGCCTTGCGCCAGGACAGTGCCACCCTAATGTTCTTACTGAGGAGGTTCTTGCTTCTGACATTTTATTGAGCCCCTCACAAGAGTTTGGATTCTCCAGGATGTTTTGTTGTGCCTGCCATTGGTAATCAGTGGTATTCACTCACACCCAGCGCCAAGCCATAGAGCCAATTTACTGGAACGCTGCATTAAAGAACTCATTGTGGGAACACAAACTGAAAAGCTCCTAGAGTCACAGAATGGTTCTGCTTGGCAAAGCCCTCTCAGATCACTGAGTCCAACTTTCAACCTAAGCCCACCATGACCATTAAACAATGTCCCAGAGTGCCACATCCACACCTCTCTTGAACACCCACAGGGATGGTGACCCCACCACCTCCCACCCAGGGCAGCCTGTCCCAGTGCCTGACCAGTTCCAATGAAATCCAGAAGAAATAGGCTTGGCTTGTGGAGGAGCTCCCAAAGCAACTTGCTTTTGGAAACAGACCTCGGCCACACCACTGCCCTGCCTCTGCAACCAGGCTGTGGGCATCATGCACAGAGCCACAGGGCTGAGAGAGGTTTCATGAAGCATTGGAGAAGTCAAGTCACTGCTTCTTTCCATCTGCCTTGGTGTCAGGATTTGGTACCACACTAGGGGATGCCCTTTCAGACTTCTGGTCTGCAAGAGCAAGATGACAAGCACCACATAGAGGGAAATGGTGCAGACTGTGCCACATAGCTGCAGTGTCAGCTCAGGAGCCGTGGTCCTGAGTGCTACGGGGGCTGTGTGAGTTTGAACAGCACAGAATGCACAGCTATAGCTGGGCACACAGGATAGACATTGAATGCAGACTAAACAGGGGAGAGAGTGGACTGGTGCTCTGGAAAGCCCTGGCCAGCAATGCCAAACTGCTGACGAGCCAAGCCACCCAGGCAGTGCCATCACAGAAAGGGCTAATATCAGCTTTGCATACACACACAAACACGCACAGAGAAACAGCTTTGCAGGTCAGTTTGTGCCCAGGGAGACTCCGCAGCCTTTCTGCCCTTCCTGCTCCTTGGGCAGCTCAGTACTTCTGGTGCTTGTTTCTCAAACAAGTACTGGATCATGGACTGTGCTCAAAGCAAGCCACAGAGCAACTTGTTTTACCATTAGAGATGGGAAGAGCGCATGCTGGCTTTGAACAAAATGAATCAGGAACACCTCGATTACTCTCTGAAACCAGGTAGTAATGAGCTCTTTATTCCAGCAGAGAAAATGAACAGGAAACTGAGGTCAGAAGCTAAAGTGACAGACATGGAAACCAGAAAGGAGGTCACCTTCCAGCACAGCCACTCAGCAAGGGCATTTGTGAGTCCCTCCCCTATGGATGCCTTTTGAAGAGCTCTTCTTTAATCTGAAAACACACAATCTTATGACAATTTCTGCTCATGCTTCCTGCTGCTGCTCTCCCAGGTGAAAAAGAGCTGATGACACAGAATGAATGGCCAGTGACCAGAGAAGGGACAGGAGGAGGAATGCCATTTCCCCCCCTGTCCTAGAAGAAGGAGCACCTGGGTGAGATGCAAGCTTCCCTAAGACATAGCACAGCTCAGAGCACTCAACCAATTCAGCAGCAGTGTTCCCATACAAAGCTCACTGAGAACAAGCTAAAGCCTCAAGTTTTGAGCCGTTCAGGATTTGAAGTATTGCAGTCTTACAGTTTTTAGCTCAAAGTCAGCACCTAACAAGTTTTTGAAGTATTTTCCAACTCAGCTACTTTCAAAAACAGAGTTGAAGACTCTCGACATCTTGTGTAAAGAATTCTCCCACTTCATGTCAGTCATTTTCTGCTCAGCAGCTAACAAAAGACACCATAATGAAACACCTCAGCAGCGACTGCACAAACTGAAAAGCCACAGCCCAGCTCCCAGAAACACCAGGCAGACAGGAACAGATTATCTCCTACACTGGAAATGCTAAGAGGAGCAACAACTGAAGCCAGCTGCCAAATCCAGAGCAAGGTGATCCACGCAAGCATTTCACGGCAGAAGGTTTGCAGTCATTCTGCAAGTACAGTCAGGGGCATGAAATAGATGAGGAGCTAAAAGCTCCTTCTTTAACGGCACTTTGCCACTGAGTGGCCATTCACTGCATGCCAAGCATGGGAAGGCAGATACCCAGGAATTGATTCTGTTCTGCAGCTTCCTGGGTTCATTTTAGCAGTTAGCATTTTACCACTGCAGCAGGTGGGTGGAATTGTTTTACCTATTGCAAAGGTTATTTTCTTTGCTAATTTTTGTGCAAGTGTCACTGAGTAAATTCATCATCTCAGTTAAGATAATCTGATTCTGTCAGCCATGATGGGAAGAACAGACTTTTCCATTTCTTGCCATGATGGATGTATTACTTCCAACCTTTCTAGTTTTATCTCCTTTTATCTATCTTTTTCCTATAAATTATCATAGAATCACAGAACCAACCAGTTTGGAAGAGAGCTCCAAGCTCAGCCAGCCCAACCTAGCACCCAGCCCTGGCCAAGCAACCAGACCATGGCACTAAGTGCCCCAGCCAGCCTTGGCTTCAACACCTCCAGGCACAGCAACTCCACCACCTCCCTGGGCAGCCCATTCCAATGCCAATCACTCTCTCTGACAACAACTTCCTCCTCACATCCAGCCTAGACTTGCCCTGGCACAGCTTAAGGCTGTGTCCCCTTCTTCTGTTGCTGGCTGCCTGGCAGCAGAGCCCAACCCCACCTGACTACAGCCTGCCTTCAGGTAGTTGTAGACCTGGAGATTAACTAGCATGTGACTTCACAACCAAACAAAACCTTCTGCTTAAGTCAGAGAAAAGAAGCTTCTTCAGCTGGGCTATGTACTCATTAGAACTTATTTTATTTCTGGAAGTTATTTTACTCCTAGAATTTGCTATCTTTTCACCACTGTCCCCACAAATGTGAATTTCCCATTCCTCCCAAGTCCTGGCTGTGTGGTTCTTCAGCCATACACTCTGCTGGCTTTCTGGAGTGATGCAGTCAGGAAACTGTCTTGATCCAAAAGTCAGACAGTTCACAGCTGCTCCAGTGTGCCTGCCCTGCAGCTGCCTCCCAGTGTGGAGCTGCTGAGGCTCCAGACAGACCCATAAGCCAACAGTGGATGTCAGCCAAGAGCTGCCTTTGTGAATAGAATAGAATAGAATAGAATAGAATAGAATAGAATAGAATAGAATAGAATCAATCAGGTTGGAAGAGACCTCCAAGATCATCCAGTCCAACCTATCACCCTGCCCTATCCAGTCAACCAGACCATGGCGCTAAGTGCCTCATCCAGTGAAGAAACACTGGAAATACTCTTGGACAGAGAAAAAGACCTTCAGAAGGGCAGCCCCTTGGTTCTTTCTCAGTGACTTGCCTGGAGTCTGCAAAGGTGGGGACTGTGCCAAACAGCAAACAGCAGCAGAAGCAAGATGCACCATGTGTGCAACAGTCTTAGTCGCTGTCGTTTGCCCCACCTCAGCCGAGTCCACGAAAACAATTAAGGAGAAACACAAACCAATGGCAAACATGAGGAGAATTCCAAAAGCTTTGGCATAGGCATCATGAGAAAGGTCTGTATTGCATGTGAGGAACTGCACCGGGCTGAAACACCCTCCCTGGGAGAATGGAGCGCACCTCAGCACTTAGACTCTGTTTTGCCTTGGTTCTTTTTGTTCAGGAATCTCGCAAGAAAAAGCAAGACTGCCAAGCACTCTGACTTCTAAATTGTTTCAATAAGAATTGTACCAAACAGTATCTTAGTCTACTGCTAAATTACAAAGAAAAATCTTGCTATCTAGTTTAGCATCTGTGAGTGTGGAAGCAAATATGTCAGGCTGTTCCCAAGGAATGAGAGACCAAATTGGTTCAAGCAGGTGATCATGCTTTTAACCTTCCCAGCAAATCATAGAATCATAGAATGGTTTAGGTTGGAAGGGACCTCAAGGATCATCCAGCTCCAACCCCCTGCCATAGGCAGGGACACCTCCCACTAGAGCAGGCCGCTCAAGGCCTCATCCAGCCTGGCTTTAAACACCTCCAGGGAGGAAGCATCCACAACCTCCCTGGGCAACCTGTGCCAGTGTCTCACCACCCTCACTGTAAAGAACTTCCTCCTAACATCCAGTCTAAATCTCCCCTCTGCCAGCTTAAACCCATTCCCCCTCGTCCTAACATTCCCAGACCTTGTCAATAGTCCCTCCCCAGCCTTCCTGTAGGCTCCCTTCAGGTACTGGAAAGCCACTCTAAGGTCTCCTCTAAGCCTTCTCTTCTCCAGGCTGCAGAGCCCCAACTCTCTCAGCCTGTCCTCATAGCAGAGCTGCTGCAGCCCTCTGAGCATCTTTGTGGCTCTCCTCTGGACCCGCTCCAGCAGTTCCATGTCCTTCTTGTGTTGGGGGCTCCAGAACTGCACACAGTACTCCAGGTGGGGTCTGAGGAGAGCAGAGTAAAGGGGGAGAATCCCCTCCCTTGCCCTGCTGGCCACACTGCTCTTGATGCAGCCCAGCACAGGGTTGCTGTCTGGGCTGCATGTGCACACTGCCGGCTCATGTTGAGCTTTTCGTCAACCCAGACCCCCAGGTCCTTCTCCTCAGGGCTGCTCTCAGCCATTCACCACCCAGCCTGTATCTGTGCCTGGGATTGCACCGACCCAGGTGCAGGACCTTACACTTGGCCTTGTTAAACGTCATGAGGTTGGCCTGGGCCCACCTCTCCAGCCTGTCCAGGTCCCTCTGGATGGCATCCCTGCCCTCCAGCAAGTCAGCTGTGCCACACAGCTTGGTGTCATCTGCAAACTTGCTGAGGGTGCACTCAATTCCTCTGTCCATATCACTGACAAAGATGTTAAAGAGCACTGGTCCCAGCACTGACCCCTGAGGAACACCACTTGTCACCGGTCGCCAGGTGGACATTGTGCCATTGATCACCACTCTCTGCATGCGACCATCCAGCCAATTCCTTATCCAGTGAGTGCTCCACCCATCCAGTTTGTGCTTTTCCAGTTTGGTGACCAGGATGTCATGTGGGACAGAGTCAAATGCCTTACTCAAGTCCAGGTAGACGACATCAGTTGCCCTTCCTCTGTCCATTGCAGCTGTGACTACATCATAAAAAGCCACCGAATTTGTCAGGCATGATTTGCCCTTAGTGAAGCCATTGCTGGTTACCACCAGTCACCTCTGCCTGGTTTTCCATTTGCTTTTGCAGAGCCTTCAGGAGGATCTGCTCCATGATCTTTCCAGGCACAGAAGTGAGACTGACTGGTCTGTAGTTTCCAGGGTCATCCTTTTTCCCCTTCTTGAAGTTGGGTGTTATGTTCACCCTTTTCCAGTCAGCAGGAACTTCACCAGTCTGCCAGGACCTTTCAAACACAATGGACAGTGGTTTAGCAACTTCATCTGCCACTTCCTTCAGGACCCGTGGGTGGATCTCGTTGGGGCCCATGGATTTGTGCACATGCAAATTCCTCAAATGACACTTAAGTAGCCAAAGGGAGCAGACTGCTTGTGAGAATGGACCTCAACCGGCTCCCCTCAGAAGAAAGAACTTCTTTGGGGGTAAACTGAGTCACCAGACCTCCCCAGTCTGACAATTTCTGGAAAGGGAGCCCAACAGTCACCGGCAACTAAACCAGCTTCCAAAGCCAGAGCTATCTCCACGCTGACATCATCTTCTCCTATACCAAGGAAGGAAACACGGGGAACGAGGCTGACCTAACGTGCTGCTAATTACTGCTCTGGAAGGAACAACTTCACAGAGCAAGATGTACCAAGATGCAATAAAGACATTTGCTCCCGGGTGCTGACTCACAGCAGCAGCACTTGCAGCAGCAGGCCTCCTGACTTCCTCACTTACAATTATCCACTTTTCATCCATCTGTGGGGAACAGAGGCCGTGAATGAGAAATCCAGTCTGGTGCAGCATTTCAATTCATGGCTTCTGTGCCATAAAAGGTTCCTCTCCCTTTCTTTCCTTGGTACCATACTCAGGAAGCAGAATGCACTTGGCTTCCTGCTACAGACAGCAGAAGAGTGCCGCACCGCCGGAGCCACTCTGAGCACCAGCAGCCCCTCGCAGCTGCGCTCCCCCGCAGCGCTCCTCTGCGCTCCAGCGCTGTTACTGAAATGTGCTCCTGAAGCTCCCGTTCAGCTTAGGCTTATCGGACAAGTGCAGTTTCTCTGCCTAGGCATTTGTGACAGCTACGTGGAGGAAGTTTTACCTAGGACAAGACAGGTGAAAACAGGAGCAAGCAAGCCAGATACAAGGACTTAGGTCTGGGATCTCCTCTCCTGCCTGAGCATGAGGACAGACAGGATTTAAAACCTAAAGAAAATGTCAGGTGGTTGTGTTTAGAAAGGCAGAGACGGTATTGGTCTGGGTACAAGGTAAGGACAGAGCTAGAGCAAGCCTAGGAGAAGAGAGTGAAACAGAGAAGCAGGATTAGATATCAGTGCTGCACTGGGGGGTGAAGAGGAGAAAGTCCTTTCCTCTGTTTCATCTCCAGAATTTCCACAACTGTAAATTACAGGGAAGCTGGGATCTAAGCAGCACCTGAGCACACTGCAGCAGAGCGTTTCACAACATCATCAACAGAAGAAGGGGACACAGCCTCAAGCTGTGCCAGGGCAGGTCTAGGCTGGATGTGAGGAGGAAGTTCTTGGCAGAGAGAGTGATTGGCATTGGAATGGGCTGCCCAGGGAGGTGGTGGAGTCACCGTCCCTGGAGATATTGAAGAAAAGCCTGGATGAGGCACTTAGTGCCATGGTCTGGTTGGTTGGACAGGGATGGATGAATAGGTTGGGCTGAATGAGCTTGGAGCTCTCTTCCAACCTGCTTCATTCTGTGATCATTTCCCTAGGTAACACTTCCAAAGAAACAAACTGACAACAAGTCAAAGACGCTTGAAAACGTGTTCCAGGAAGAAAAAAATGTTGAAGTAGCACAGTCCAAAGGAACCTGCAGGGTAAGAAAGGTTTCTGAGGTTCAGAGCTTCGCTTTGAACTCCGCCTTGCTCGAAGGCCACACGGCTCCATTTGCTGCTTTCAATACATTTTGACTAGCAACATAAATGAGCTGACAAACAAGCACAGCTGAGCTGAGACCTGGATTCTCTAGCAGTGTTGAGAACAGCAGTGGACATTCCTGCCAGAACACTGGCACGGGGCCTGGCAGGCAGCATGCTGAGGTTCCTCTGATTCTTCACACATCTGAAGACACATTGCTGTGCTGGGAGGCACAGCTGCAGGAAGAGGAACAGGGAAACAAAGTCCTCTCCTTGGAAACACAAAATGACATTTTTCCTTACAGCAGTCAGGGACATCACTTACTGAACACTGGGTAAGTCTCAGAGGGTAAGCTTTAAGGAGACAGGGGGGAAGACAAGACAAAACCTGTACAGATCTCCCTGGACAGCTCCTATCATGCAGAAGGGGCTGCATCAGGAAAAGCTGTGGTGCCATTCAATGTCAGTCTAAGTGGCAAAGCATGAACTGAATTCCATGGGGTAAAAGGTCAGGGAGGACCAGCATTAAAAAAAGGAAATACTTACACCAAAAAGCAGGTAAATAGTTGTTGTTGCTGCTGTTGTTGTTGTCTGCCTGTTAGAGAAGGCTCCAGGGGCACCTCAGAGCTGCCTGCAGGAAGGCTGCAGAGGGACTTTGCATCAGGGGCTCTAGAGACAGGCCAAGGGGCAATGGTTTGGAGCTGAGGCAGAGCAGGCTTAGAGTGGAGCTGAGGAAGGAGTTGTTGAGTGTGAGGGTGCTGAGAGTGTGGCCCAGGCTGCCCAGGGAGGCTGTGGCTGCCTCCTTGCTGGGGGTGCTGCAGGCCAGGCTGGATGAGGCCTTGAGCAGCTGAGTGTAGCTGAGAGGTGTCCTTGGGCATGGTGTAGAGGTTGGAGCAGATGAGCTCTGAGCTCTCTTCCAGCCTGAGCCACTCTGGGATTCTGATTCTGTTAAGATTCCTCTTTCTTTTATGTAATTCCATGCTGGAATATCCTTATTTGCTAACTGCACAAAGTAGAACTGGAAGCCACAGAATCACAGTCTCAGGGGCTGGAAGGGATCTCCAAAGCTCATCCAGTCCAACCCCCTGCCAGAGCAGGATCTCCTAGACCAGATCACACAGGAACACATCCAGGCAGGTTTTGGATATCTCCAGAGAGGGAGACTCCACAGCCCACCCTGGGCAGCCTGTTCCAGGGTTCTGGCACCCTCACAGGGAAAAAATTCCTCCTCATGTTTGCATGAAACCTCCTCTGCTTCAGCTTCCACCCAGTGCCCCTTGTGCTGTCCCTGGGCATCACCCAGCAGAGCCTGGCTCCAGCCTCCTGCCACTCACCTTTACATATAGCTACATGTTGATGAGGTCACCTCTCAGTTCCTCTCAGTTTCCTGCTCACCAGGCTAAAGAGCCTCAGCTCCCTCAGGCTCTCAAGAGACAAGATATCTCACAAGATTGTTCTCTCTTCTGAGCCAGTATCATCTGCATCAGAAACATCTCCACAGGCCTTTGTGTAGCCCACTCATGAAACACTCCAGAGGTGAATACTCCAAAGCAGCTCTCTTTAGTCCATTCCAAATCTCAGGTAGAAAACACTTCTTAATGCCTACAAATCCCTCACTGCAAGATCAGCTCCTTCCCTCTGGTCACTGGACAAGGGCAACTCGACTCACTTCCTCCTCAGTTCAGGTTCTCCAGAGCTCTGACCTCCCTCCATGCTTTTCTCTTAGTCTCCTCAGCTGGCCAGGGTTAGCTTGGAGCGCAATAACCAAGCCAGATGGCAGATGCCTGCATTTGTTCTTCTGCTTTGTTTGGGTTTTTTCCCCCTCACAACAAGATAAATTTGGCTCCTGGTGTCCCCCCCGCAAAAGATCTCAGTTTGGGGTTTCCTGTGACTCCTTCCCGGCCAGCTAGTTTCTCCCTTTGGCTGCTCAGCTGATTATTCTTAATGAAGGGCAGCAGTTTGCATTTCTCCTGCTTGAATTGCAGCAGTCACACCGCAGAGAAGGAAACCAGCAAAAGCCAAACAGGACTGGACAACAAAGCAGGTTGGACTGGACGAACTTGAAAGCCTCTTCCCACCTGGTTGATTCTATTCTATTCTGAAGTGAAACTCCAAAATTCCACAGCAACAGTGATTGGCATTGGAATGGGCTGCCTGTGGAGACGGTGAAGTCACCACCCCTGGAGGTGTTTACAAGGAGGCTGGAGGAGGCACTTGGTGCCATGGTTTAGTTGATTGGAAGGTGGTGGTGATGGGTTAGATGATTCTGAAGGTCTTTTCCAACCTGGTTAATTCTGTGAACAACATTCAGGTGTGCAGTGGAAGAGAAGAGGAGCACAACACAGCCTTGCTGTGACTGTCTGGTAGAAACATTCTCCTGGTGCATGAGGATTTCGGTCTTGAGCTGCTTAATGCAGAGGGGGACAAAACTGCTGGGTTTGACCTACTGCTAGGTCACACTGCAAGTCTTGATCTGGTTGTCCCTGCAGGTGAAGCTGTATTGAGCAGTGGATTTAAAGGCATGCCCAGAAGTTTGGTGTTTAGAGCATACAAAGAACACAAAGTGTTCCACATGCAGAGCTCTTCTAACAGCATCTCCACTCACTATTGCATGGGCTTCCTGCCCTTGGTTTTCTGGAAAGGAAAAGCAGCCTGTGCCGACAGGAGGCATGAGGAGAGCCTCCCTAATCCTGCTCTGGAATGCAGCAACTGGGCTCCAAACCACCGAGGGATGCTGTGTGGATGCCAATTAATATGCGAATTAGCAAGCTCCTGCTGAGAAGCTCCAAAGTGCTTGTAGGCCACAAGCAGCCTCTGGGCTTCAGGCTATCTTCTTCCTGCATCTTATTAGTTCTTTGTGAGACAGCACTCAGCAAGGAAAAAGGGAATTTAATTTCTCTGTTGTGTTTGACAGGAAATTTAGAAATGCTCCAGATATATTCTGTGGTGTGAAAGAGAATTATTAAAGTGGAACAGCTCCAAAAGAGAAGACAAATGAGCAACTTTTGCCTTTTTTTTTTTCACCTTGGAGCTCTGTCTACATAATCCTTACATTTCATGCTGCCTGTGTGGAGCAGAATGCTTTGCCATCCATCAGACAATTAGTCTGGAAGAATTAGCTTGGAACTTGCATTGGTTTCAGCCAGACAGAATTAAAATTAGAACTCAGTTGCACAAACATCGTTATAAATTTGGGCTATACTATAAAAATAATTGGGTTTGGGTTTGCAGCATGGTGCAGAGGTAGCGCAGCGTACAAAACAGCTCCCATGGCACAGACAAAATGAACCATGTAGAAATGCCTACAGTAAGGGTTTTCCTCCAAAAGAAAGAGATTGGACAACTCACACATCCTTGGTGTGGTGTAGCAATTCCAGTAAAGCACAAAGAACCTCGGTGTCTGGAAATCTAACCAGGGAAGATGCCTGCGACCTCAGGTGCCACTGCAGCATCGCTTGCTTCTAGAACTCAGACTCTGCGTTTCCAAGTTATTGGTCCTGAATCTCCATTTCTTTACCCCACACCAACTCACTAGGGAACTGAAAATGCATTGTCTTTGTCCCACGTGAAAAGATTTTGAGGCTATGGTCTAGTGATGAAGGCTGCTGGCATGAAGGTTGGACTGGCTGATCCTGGTGGTCCTTTCCAACCAGAGCAATTCATAGTGATTAGATGTTGTGCTAAGGGATTTCACAGTATCACAGTATCACCAAGGTTGGAAGAGACCTCACAGATCATCAAGTCCAACCCTTTACCACAGAGCTCAAGGCTAGACCATGGCACCAAGTGCCACGTCCAACCTTGCCTTGAACAGCTCCAGGGACGGCGACTCCACCACCTCCCTGGGCAGCCCATTCCAGTGTCCAATGACTCTCTCAGTGAAGAATTTTCTCCTCACCTCGAGCCTAAACTTCCCCCGGCGCAGCCTGAGGCTGTGTCCTCTTGTTCTGGCGCTGGCCACCTGAGAGAAGAGAGCAACCTCCTCCTGGCCACAACCACCCCTCAGGTAGTTGTAGACAGCAATAAGGTCACCCCTGAGCCTCCTCTTCTCCAGGCTAAACAATCCCAGCTCCCTCAGCCTCTCCTCGTAGGGCTGTGCTCGAGGCCTCTCACCAGCCTCGTCGCCCTTCTCTGGACACGCTCAAGCATCTCAATGTCCCTTCTAAACTGGGGGGCCCAGAACTGAACACAGTACTCAAGGTGTGGTCTAACCAGTGCAGAGTACAGGGGCAGAATGACCTCCCTGCTCCTGCTGACCACACCATTCCTGATGCAGGCCAGGATGCCATTGGCTCTCTTGGCCACCTGGGCACACTGCTGGCTCATGTTCAGGCGAGTATCAATCAGCACCCCCAGATCCCTCTCTGTGATTTGGTTTACTCAAGGGCTTGTCAGTGTGAAACTAATGACTGGACTCGAGGAGCTTGAAGGGCTTTTCCAATCTAAGAAATTCTGTGATTCTGCAGTTTTGATTTCAGAGTTTTGGAGGGCACAGATAGAGAAGATTTAGTTAAAAGATGTGGAGCTTCAGAGACAAATCTCTGCAGACAGAATCTGTAACACCTTAGCTCCATTGCAACTCCCTCTCCAGGCAACCTGTTGCAGTGTTCCAGCAGCCTCCTGGTTCTGGACTTGTTCCCATCTCAATCTGCTCTGCTCTTATTCCAAATCATTGTCCCTGTCCTGTCCCTGCAGGCCTCTGGAGACGGTACCTCTGCAGCCTGCTTGTAGACTTTACAACTCCTAAGCTTTTAAAGGTGGTTTTTCTTTTGGTTCTTCATCTCCCACTTTTTTTCCTCTCTGAAGTATTGTTTATGTACCACAAACCAAAAAGATGTTATCAAAGTAATCCTGCATGTTCCCTCCAGAAATACAACCTGTGTTTAGCTAGGGCCTAACAGCAATTGCATAGCAAGAGACAGGAAACCCTTGCCTCTCAGACAAACCCACATGCTGTCCCTTGGACTGGAAAGCAAATGCTTCATTTGTAAAACCAGAAAGGGAACCATTCCATTGTCCAGAGATTCCATGGCCAGGAACAATTGGATTATCCTCAATGTCAGAGGTTTATTTCACCCTTTCACCTTATGTACTCGTATTAAGCTGGTAACAAAGTAGTCTAAACATAGTTTGTGACCACCTTAGGCACGTCCTGAAGGAAGGCTTCAGTTGTGCAACCTGGAAACACCCAGAGACTGACAATTCATCTCCTTCCTGGGAAGTTTACTGCAGCAGCTAATCACATTCCCTTTCTAACTCGTGTTCCTGATAGGGATCTGGTTACATTCCTGCCCCCAGCACATATTATTATATCCTCCTGCACCATAATGAAGTCCCATAATATGCCCAAGTTACTCGGCATGCTATCAAGCCAGGTCTCATTGTTTTGTTTGTTTGCTAAATGAAGCAGACCAAGCTCATTCAGCCTTTCACTGGAGGGTATTTTTCAAGATGCTGCTGTTCCAAGGCACTTGAGCAGGCATTCAAAGCAATGTTGTTCGCTCATTCAGAACCACAAAGCCTGCCACAGCAGATCAGACACTGCAGGAGGATGCCTGGGGACACTGCATGAAGACAGGATAAATATTTTGGGGTATTCTCTCCACTTTCCCATTCCTGGAGAAGTGACACTGCTTACAGATGCCCTCTCTTTCATTTAGTTACTGGTTATGAGAAGAGTTTTATGCTTAAAGGTTTTCAGAACATTTGATCCAACATATTTCAAATAGGCACGTTAGAGATCTTTGAGAGGTGGCTCTGGTTGCCTTACCCAGCACTGCACCTCACCAGATAATCAATCCTTGAGCAGCAACCTTTCCTGTGCTGCAGCTCTGCTCTGACCCACCCCATCCACAGCCTCTTATGCAGCTGCGGGACTGGGCACAGCACACAGCCACACTCCTGCCCTACACGAGCACAGCATCATCTAACCTCATAGAATCAATGAATCAAGCAGGCTGGAAGAGACCTGCGAACTCATCCAGCCCAATCTAGCACCCAGTCCTAGCCAATCAACCAGACCACGGCACTGTGTGCCCCATTCAGGCTTTGCTTTAACACCTCCAAGCATTCCAAGTACAGTTAATTGGTCTTGAAACACATAGAAGGTGAAAACCATGTGATAAATTGGAAGGGAATCCAAGAGTCATTCACAGATGGTCAGGAACACTCGTGCAGGCTGCTGATGTGCTGCTGCCATTCAGCAGTGCCGCTGTCACGGAGCCCTTCAGGACGTTTCACGCAGTGCCCCAGCACGGCCCCGTGGCAAGGGTGCAGCACAAAGCAGCAAGGATTGGTTTGCGTGCGAATAAAGACTGGGAGCTGGATGGGCCGAGCAGCTGCACCTGGCTGAACTACAACCACCCGGCTCACAGAAAGACTCCTGCTGTGTGTCCCGTAGCTGTGAGGCACAGGCTCCACCTGGCATCTGCATGCAGAGCACTCCCAAACGGCAATTGTTGGTAGCAATCTCACAGGCAGCCTGTGCATGTGTCACAAGCAAGGGTGGATTCGCTTGCTGAAGCAGAGCATTTGTTACCCTTGCTGGAAACTGACCAGAACAGGTGGCATAAAAATCTCTGTTCAGTGCATTACAGACTGCAAGAGGCAAAAGAGTGTTTCTGATGACTGCAAAAGCTGCAATGCTGCCCCTTATTTTTATGGCTAGCCTTCATTTCCTCTGAGTACTGGAGAGCTGTGAATACATGCCTTTGCTCCACTCTGAGCTAAAGCTGAGCACAAGATCCATCTTCTGAGGGGAAGCTACTTGCATGCGAGAACACTTCCTCCACACCCTCCAGTTCCCCATCAACTTGGGAAGCTAGACACGGGCACCTACAAGCACAGGGGTGAGACACTCCAAGGGACCCTATCCAGACAAAGGAGCAACAGGGACTGCCTTCCCTTATAGCTGTGTATCGTAAGGGGAAAATTGTATGGGCTGGGACCTCCCTCTCATTTCAGCACAGAAGTACTGCAAGGCTCCACAGCTACCTCAGAAGATGTAAGGCAGAGAGCACTAGAAAATAAAACACATCAAAGGTCCTGTGTCATCCCTCTTCTGCTCAGCTCTCTGTAACCTTACAGCTGCAACCTATTGAAGGAAAGTCTTTTTTCTGTTATGTATTTATAAATGAGCACTCAATCTTCCCCTCTAATTGTGCAGATAAAGCAGATGTCTCATGCAGCCCCTGCCTTTTTTGGCTAAGACAGGAAGCAAAAGCCCTTCCCAGAACCAAACTGCCAACTTCTTAAAAACATGATGCAGTCTCTCATCTTTCCTGTCACTTTCCGTGCCAAGGGAGGGATGTGTGCAGCAAGGCATCTGCCTCAGAGGTGTATCTCTCTACCATGACCTCTCTAACAGCAGAGCCATCACCAACCCGACAGTCACTTGAGATCACACAATAGAATCATAGAATCAAGCAGGTTGAAAGAGACCTCCAAGCACAGCCAGCCCAACCTAGCACCCAGCCCTGCCCAACCAACCAGACCATGGCACTAAGTGCCCCAGCCAGGATTGGCTTCAACACCTCCAGGCACAGCCACTCCACCACCTCCCTGGGCAGCCCATTCCAATGCCAATCACTCTCTCTGCCAACAACTTCCTCCTCACATCCAGCCTAGACCTGCCCTGCCACAGCTTGAGGCTGTGTCCCCTTCTTCTGTTGCTGGCTGCCTGGCAGCAGAGCCCAACCCCACCTGGCTACAGCCTCCCTTCAGGGAGCTGCAGACAGCAATGAGCTCTGCCCTGAGCCTCCTCTTCTGCAGGCTGCACACCCCCAGCTCCCTCAGCCTCTCCTCACAGGGCTGTGCTCCAGGCCCCCCATCAGCATTGCTGCCCTTATCTGGACACATTCAGAGCAGCAGATGGTTCTGCTTCTTCCAGAGTGCTTCTTCAGGGAGGTGTACTGACACCCCACAGAGATGAGCTGTGGGAAGACCCAGCTGAAGTGCAGGCAGCATGGGTACCAAACAAGATGAGCTGGAAGCTGTGATGTAGTTGCCATCACAGACCAGTGGTGGGATGCATCGCATGACATGGACCTGTTGGAGTGGGTCCAGAGGACAGGAGGCTGGAACATCTCTTCTATGAAGAAAGTCTGGAGGAGCTATTTAGCCTAGAAAAGGAAAGGCTGTGGGGAGCCTTTATTGCTGCCTTGCAGTATCTAAAGCGGGGGGGAGGGGGGGGAAGAGGGGGGTAAGATATATGGAGATAAGCATTTTAGCAGGTCCTGTTCTGACAGGACAAGGGCAGAGACTACATATAAGAAAGCCATTTTTAACAATGAAGCAGTGTGCCCAGGTGGCCAAGAGAGCCAATGGCATCCTGGGCTGGCTCAGGAGCAGGACAAGGGAGGTTCTTCTGCCCCTGTGCTCAGCACTGCTCAGGACACCCCTGGAGTGCTGTGTCCAGTTGTGGGCTCCTGAATTGAAGGGAGATGCTGAGGTGCTGGAAGGTGTCCAGAGAAGGGCAGCAAGGCTGGGGAGGGGCCTGGAACACAAACACTATGAGGAGAGGCTGAGGGAGCTGGGGGTGTGCAGCCTGCAGAAGAGAAGGCTCAGGGCAGAGCTCATTGCTGTCTACAACTACCTGAAGGGAGGCTGTAGCCAGGTGGGGTTGGGTTCTGCTACCAGGCAGCCAGCAACAGAAGAAGGGGACACAGCCTCAAGCTGTGCCAGGGCAGGTCTAGGCTGGATGTGAGGAGGAAGTTGTTGTCAGAGAGAGTGATTGGCATTGGAATGGGCTGCCCAGGGAGGTGGTGGAGTGGCCATGCCTGGAGGTGTTGAAGCCAAGCCTGGCTGGGGCACTTAGTGCCATGGTCTGGTTGCTTGGCCAGGGCTGGGTGCTAGGTTGGGCTGGCTGTGCTTGGAGGTCTCTTCCAACCTGCCTGATTCTATGATTCTAAACATTGGCACAGATTGCCCAGAGAGATGCCAGGTGTCCCATCCTTGCAGACATTCAAGGTCAGGCTGGACAGAGCTCTGAGCAACCTGATCTAGTGGGACACCTCCCTGCTCCTGACAGGAGGCTGCCTAGGTGATCTTTAAAGGTCCCTTCCCACTCAAACCATTCCCTGATATGGGATTTTGCCACTAACTGGTTTTATTCACTGATAATTTGCTGCAGCATTAATCACTTGGCCCAGCCAGTGATGGTCTTTCAAAGTGACCCTTCAGAAGAGTCCTCAGACCACTGCCGCTGATAAAACCACAACTTCCCAGATCCATGATGCTCTAAATCACACCTAAAGTCAGGTCTGCTCCACTGATCTCCAGGAGTCTTCTATCAGTCTTATGCTTCCACACAACTGACAAGGCCCAGAGCTATTTTCTTTCTGAGGCTGACAGTCAAAGCAGACGTCTGGGAAATAAACACTCTTCTTCATTGGTGCTACCACCACAAAGAGAAGGACCTTCCCGACCAGCCCCTGGGAATATCTGCTCACAGAGGAAATGTAATTACAGCGTATCCAGAGCAAAACGTCTAACAAAGGTTGCCAACACATGCAGGTTACTCCCTGCTCCGCTGACAGGGAGTTCCACCAAACACAAATAAAAGTACTCTTAGAGCTCATAATAGTCACTTCTAATTGATTAATTAAACGTGAGGTTCCCAAGGGTCCTTCCTTCACACACCCTTACTAAAACTGCTGGCACTTGACCAGAGCCATCAATTCAGCCATCATCCAGGTCAGTGCTCCCAAAAGCACCGAGGTGGTTTTCCTGATCCTTCCGTACTTTGCTTTCCCTGTGCCCTCAGCCCCTTCCCATGCCAGGGGCTGCCAGCTCCGGCAGCGCCGACTGCAGATCCGGGCCATAGCCGCTGCACGCTGGCAGAGCTGGCATTTGCGCTTCCAGCTCGGCACCATTCCCCTACCGGCGCACAAACAGCTTGCTGCCAGGGCTCTTTGAAGGCCGGGAAAGGGAGTGCAGAAGGGGGAGGGGAAGGCTGAGAAGCTCTGCGCAGTGCCCGGTGGCACACGGACCCACACGCCTGCGCCCGGCGGCACACGGACACACACTTCTGAGGGAGCTCGACAACTCCAACCTCTCAGGCTAGCAGAAGAGCACGGCTGCAATGTATGCTAACTGCGTCCCTCGCTGCATATTTTTAGGTGCACGCTGATTGACGTGTCTCGGTGGTTCAAATTAAGCTGTCTTTAGGCAGTCAGGTCTCTCTCGAGAGCGCCATGATGATGTTATTAACCTTTGGTATTGAGATTCTGTTAGCAGCACCTGACTCATCCCAGTAAACAGCTTTGCCATCTCCTTAGCCCTCTGAAGACATGCAGCTTTCAGGGTTTCATTGGATTGGTTTCCTGGAAGAAGGTATCAATAAAAGCGAACTCCCAAAGTGATCCTGCACATGAGGGCAGTGAGAGAATTTTACCTCTCTTCTAACACCTGATTTTAAACAATGCTTTTTCCTTAATAATGATGTTATTTTAACTGTCTCGAGATTAAAATAGAGCGAAATAAGCAGACACAATTTTCCCCCTTCCTGTCTCCTCTTCCCTTGACAGGCTCACAGAAGGCATTTTTAACTAAAACCCAAGGCTTGCTTCTGTCATTAGACTCAATTGTGCCATGCCCTGGACTGGTGTGAGGACATCCTCCTCAGTCTAGGTTCAAGTTTTGGCTACAGCCATCTCTCAGCAACCCATGAGACAGAGAGCTGAATGCTGACTGAAACAGGGCAGGACTTCTTTGCCACATACAAATCAAACATTTCTTTCTCTTCACTCAAATACCAGATTTCTGCAAGTAGTTCTGAGTCAGGTTTTACTGATGTGATGCTTTAGTAGTTACCTACCCCTCACACACAATGAAGTCACCCAGACTAGACTGAGCTGGATGGAGGTTAAGGAATGAAGCTTTATATTCACAGCTTAGCACAATGTACAAGCAGAGAGTTACAGTATCTACAGCACTATACAAGTTAAAGGTAACACAGAAACGCAACAGCCCTGCCAGGAACCAGAGTCCCCCAGGAGGGGCTCCCAACCACCCTTCCACCTTCTTTCCACCCCTTCACCTTATCCCAGAGCCTGCCTTACGTGCAAGGTGAGCTGGGAGGATGGGTAAGAGTGGGCTGGAAGCAGAAGGATTAGTTGGGTTACACAGATCCAAGCAGAACAGCAGAAGCCCAGGGAGAAAACAGACACCACTCCAACAGATAGAAACTCTCTGTCTTATCTATGTTTGTGTCCTTGCTTTTATACATCTCCACCAGCCTATGAGTGCAGCAGCCATCACCATCGTTTCCTTTTCACAACCTATCAGCTAATATCTCTCATTAGCATATCCCAATTAGCCTCAAACGATCACAACTGCTAATACAAAACAGAGATGCCTGATGCTCCAAAGCTGTGCTCTTGTGTGCCTGCAGTTTGCAAGGCAGTTTATGGGGGCACATTTGGCTTTTCACTCCTTCCCAACAGCAGTGAACTTTATTCCTGCTAACCACAGAGGTAATTGCTGTGTACAGAATAAAATTGATTGTTCTAAACGTTTAGATTTGTTTTCTTGGTTCAAGCTTTTTTGCTGTTTATTTTTTCTCTTCCAAGCCTACATCCAGATCTAGTTCCAATAAATACTTTCATACAGAATGATTCTTTCTGTGTTGCTAGGGTAAAAGTGCATACAAGTGAACACCAAATCACTGCAAGGTAAGGGGAACTGAGCTCTTCTCTGGAATGGAAACAGGTATTCAGCCTCCTCATGTGGAAAACTTTATTTTCATAGAGAAAATTGCAGTCCTTTGTTTGTTTACAAGACATGGGGGGAAAAAAAACAACATTTAGGCAATTTTAGACCCCTTCATTTAAACCTAACATTAAACCAGAATGATAATAAAAGGAATGAAACTCAGACCTGCCATCATAAACCCCTGCAGCAAGCAAGCAACGTGTGTCCAGTATGTACCAAAGACCTACCCCTATGCTGCGATTCCTGGGCCAAATTCTGGCATAATGTGAACAGTGGCAACTCCTGGGATGCACACACTGACAAACACTACATGCAGAAGGGGCACTTCACACAGTGGGTGCTTATTTCTGGTCTGTGGGTGGTGATCCAATTTAAGATGCTCCAGCTCCCAGTCACCCATGCCAGCCCTCCCAAAGAGTTTACTGCCCCTGCACTCCTGCTGACTCAGCTGCATTTCACTTTGGAACTTGGTTTACAAGGGTTTGTGGTCCCTAAAATTATATATATATATCACTTTATCATTGCTAGAAAACTTAGGTACACTCAATCTGTGCAAAGTGCTGGCAGGACAGATGTGACTGACAGAAACCCCCAACAGTGTCCTGAGATGCCCATGGAAGGCATCTTCACCTGGCTCACCTCCTGCTACTGCCCCTACCAGCAGATCTGCATCTTGTCATTATTTCCTGCTGCCTTCCTCCTTATGCTCCTGGCTTCATCCGTGGGGAGTCACACCAAGATGCTGCAAGTGTTTACACATCAACACAACAGAATGCTTTGGCCCTGTGCCAATTAATTTAACAACCTGTAACTGGAAATAGAACTGAGCCCTCTTAGGCACACAGACAAAGATGTGCTGGCAGAGGCACAGCAGCTGCACTCTGAGTGGATTCCTATTTTGAAATCAAAATACAGCAGCATCCTAAGGCAAGAGGCAGCCTAGGGATGGCACTGGTTTTAAGAGCAGACATCAGTGGTCTTCTCCACAGATGGAAACAACATTGATACCTGTAGTTGCTAGTCTTTGCTAGTGCTGCCAGCTCCTCAGTAAAGATGAGGTAGCAAAAATGTTACTTGGCTTGATGAGGAACAAGTCAACCTGCTCAACAGAAGAAAAGTGTTCCTTAAGGTAATAACCAGTGAAAGCTAAATGGAACGGGTCCCAGCTATAGATTTGCAGCACCCAAGAGGGCAAGTTTTGATCCTATGCTTGGATCAGAAAAGTGTAAACCCAATCAGACAGCGTTTGAAGGGCTACATTCCACCGGGACAGTAGGACAGCATCTGTCTTAACACCGCCCAGCTCACAACGACAAAAGCAGCAGCAGCTGCTATCACAGCTGCTCAGATCTGTTGTGCTTCTTTCACCTCCTGCGCCAGCCCATGCCCACAGACACCTGCTTCTGACACCTTTTCTGAGCAGTCACTTCAGCTTTCTAACACCTAGAGAAATAAATTCCAAGCCATGTTTTCCGTGCAGATGGAAACGTGGCACATGACACTGATGCTGCACTAAGCAGTGACAAAACACTGCTGTCCTATTCCTTAACAATTACAGAGCATTGTGCCAAAACCTGTCAGTTGTTGAGCTGTGTCAGTGAGGCATCAGCAGGCACAAGAGTGCAGGCAGCCAGACAGCCATTCTGCTTCAGCTTGCCACCAGCTCAGCACACCAGCACCACACTGCCCTTCGCTATTGCACAGCTCAGCCTTCCCCTGCCACTCTGTATCTTTGCATTCCACTTGGCCTCTCTGCAACTGCACTGGCAAGCTGTGTGCCCGTTACAAAACAACAGCACTCAAGTGTGATGCAGCAGCACATGTCCAAAACTGGAATGAATTTTACTCCATCTAATCTCTAATTCCTGGCATATCAGGTGCCAGGCTTCAGTGCAGCTCTCCTAGGTGCTCCCTGTGTTCTGCTCACCGTGCTGCATTTGCTACCTACTTGACACACTCATTCACACACTGACCAAGGCTTGCAGAAGCCCAGGTTCAATATGACAGACAGCATCTTAGTAAAGGGTAACTTCTGTTTGATGCCTGTCAGCAGTATGATGGAAACAGAGACACTGCTCACACAGCCAGTAGAGCAAGCAGTCTCACCAGACTGGGTAGATGACACATTTACACCAACAATGAGTACTACCTGCCTCATCTAAATTAATGCTGAACAAAGCAGAGAGCTTAGCTGGGCAGAGATCTCTTCTGGGCAAGCAGATCATTCTCCTATCACATACTCACTTGCAGCTCATAATGAGTTGGGGGAGACACAAAGGAAAGCATGACATAAGCTCTAAAAATAGCATCCCCCTCTCCTGACAGCAAGAAGCGAGAGTCTCAGCGCCAGCGGTGGGCAAGCAGCACACACCAGCTTGCTTCATGTCAGTCTCCCCAGAATGCTGTGCTACTGCCAGCTTTCTCAGGAAAAACTAGCCAAACATTGATGAAATGTAATCATCATTTTCCCTGCAAGAAGTGGAACCTGAGTCTCCACGATGACTGTTTCTGCATCCATCTCGTGTCTGCTCAGCTGCAGAAGGCATTGGGAAATGGCATGTCGAGGATTTCCAAACTGAAGCCTACCTGAACTGGTAGGTGTCAACTGGAGTCCTACAGGCAGTGACAGTCAATGCTAGCCTGTTGCTAGCTATTTTTGCATCTGCCAATGAAGCCTGGCACAGCCAGGCAGCCATGTGTGAGGCCTGGAGCTCATTATTTCAGCAGCAATAAAGGGAAGCTCATTATTACCACAATTAACATACTGGGCACTGCATCTGAAGACACTGTCATGCACGAGCCTGTACTCTGGCACCTTCAGAAGAAGCTGAGCTCCCAGCAGGGACTGTGAGGTTAGGACTAAGGGTGGGTGCCTCTGATACCCCACGAACCAGAGTAACTCACCTGAGTGATTTCTGCCATCTGTTGGTGATGACTGAAGAGACCCAAAGCACAGATGGATATTAGTCCCAGTTTGTGTCTTTTTCTCCCTTGCCTGAACTCTTCTAAACTTCAAAGGGGTTTGGGATTCATCATTTTGTTAGAGTATCATTATAAGTCTGTGCTTATTCACTGGTGAAGTCCTGCGCCCTGCTGCTCTATGTTGCCAGATAATGAGAGAAAATTTGTTTTCATGAGGAAAATCTTCTTTAATGCAAGGTGACAGAACACTGGAACAGGCTGCCCACAGAGCAGCCCTGCTCAAGCATGCTTCTGTGCAGCCTGGTCTAGGTGAACTTGATTCAGCAGAGGAACTGGACTAGATGATCTCCAGAGGCCCTGTCCAACACCTGCCACTGTGATGCTGTGTGACCCTGTCCCATCACCCCTGCACACTGATCAGTCTGCCTCCTGATCTTCCAACTACTGAAAGCAATAAATGATGACAGCAGTTTCAACTTTAAGGCCAAGCAGGCTGCTTGTGAAAACTTCCAATCTCTTTGTGAATCTGAAATTCTCTCTGCAGTTTATCAGGGCATAGATCATTCCAGTTCCTTCTGCACACGCACATTACCCAGTGAATGGGATTTACAACAGCCAGCCTGCTCAGCAGGGAGACTCCTGAATTAGCCAAGAAAAATTACCACAAACCAAACACAGCCAAAAAAAGACAAACCTAAAAGGAAATATGCAGAGTGAAATCTTCTCTATCTTGAGTTCCTCTGCTGGGCTGAGATACATATTCTGAAATGCTCTGCTGGACCAAACCAGGCAATCACTCTGAGTACAGAAAATCAGCTCAGTACTTTCTTCAAGATAGAAACAACAACTCCAATCACCTGCTGCTGTTAACAATATTTGTAGTTTAAGTTAGTAGTAAAACCAAACCCATGAAAGGGAAAGCTCAGGCATTTGTACCTGCTTGGGCCACTTACCAAGTGAAAGCCACGGGGACTGCCACTGTGTGCTGAACTCATGCTTGCAAGGAATTAATTGTGGGATCACTCTCGCTGAATTGCAGTCCTCAGAGACTTCAACACATCTAACAGATGAGTATCAATGCCCTGAAGCAGGATAAATCCTGAGACGTTCCTCTCATCCCAGATGGAAGCATGCAGTGTGTTAGTCACCAGTGGGATGTGCCTAACAGCATCACCAGGGAAAACAGGCATCTGCAGGAAGCGGGGTCCTTGTGCGCTGCTTCCCGGCACTCACAGGCTCACAGGATGTTAGGGGATGGAAGGGAGCCAAGGAGATCATCGAGTCCAACCCCGCTGCCAGAGCAGGACAATCCTATCTAACACAGATCACAGAGGAACACATCCAAATGTGTTCCTTGAAAGTCTCCATAGAAGGCAACCCCACAACTCCTTCACTCAACCTCTGTTGCACTGCAGGAAGCTTCTTTGTAGCATCTCCTAAAGGAAATCATAAATATTCCTGGAAAAACAGAGGAGCTGGAGCTCTCCTGATGAGACTGTTAATACCTTGACTGCTTTCCAAACTACTTACAGCCAAACCACGTTTCCTCCTAAGCCACAAATGCAATCAGGAAAAACAGACTGTGGAGAGGGAGCCACCCAGCCCTGACCACCTGCCAGCAGACAGCATGCAGGCTGGGGATGTGACAGGCAGGAGCCCTCCCGAGCTCAGACTGAATCCCCTTTCCAAAGCAGGCTTTAAGTGGAACGCCAGGTAAAGCCCAATGCAGCTGGCTCTCCTCCTTCTCAGACCAGCTAACTCCTGACATTTTGGATTGCCTTCCAACTTGTTCCACCTCTGCTGAACTGTATGCAGAGACAGGCCAGCTTAAGAAGCAGCACAGGCTCCACTGGCTTGTTATGCTTGATTTTGATTGGTTTACCTATACTGGCAATTTGCTAAATGCAGCTCCAAGTTGCAGAGTTAAGGCAGTTAACTACTCATCTTCAACCAGTTCAATGGCAGGACCATTTATGGACTGACACATATCAAATCATAGAATTTAGTATTAGTGAGCAACTTCACCTGGACTGTATGGTAGCTGGAATTTCAGTGGGTTATGCCATGTGTACCTCAGCAACAGGTGCCAGCACACCACAATGTATCAACTATCTAGGTACCAATTGGATGATTTTTCTATTTTACATCGCTTTCCCACAGAGGTTTTCCTGGATTCAAACCTGTACTGACTTTCAAGAGCTGCTGTGTCATGCAGACACTTTGTTGTACTGCTTGTGTTCAATATAAGAACAGTAAGATTTTCCCTTGAGTGCAACCCAAGATGGCTGGATGAGGCATTTAGTGCCATGGGTTAGTTAATGAGAAGGGTTAGGTGAATTGTTGGACTCAATGATCCTAGAGGTCTTTTCCAACCTGCTGAATTCTGTGATTCTGTGCAGTACCTTATGAGCAACTTCAAGCAGACAATCTACACAATTGAGACAATCTACACCAATTCCGATCCTGAAGAGTGAAAACATCAAAACTACCTGTGCGGACCTGGTTCAACACCCTGCACTTTCCACCCTGACCATGGCACAAAGAGCAAGGCATTTAGGAGGCAGAAATTCCAATTACTTGTTCTCACATTTGTGCTTCCACGAAATGCACTCCCTCACCCTCTGCCAAGCCGCAGAGGAGGGCATGTTTGGGCAGCCATGGCTTCCATCTGCTAACATCATCTGTCTGTTCAAGAGTTCAGGAGCAGGAAGGTGGAACTTATGAATTCCAGACCATGCTGTCCAGATGAACTGAACTGATAACACAGAGAAGTATGGCTAGGGGCCAGATTCTTATGCCTGAGGCATTCTACTGCTTGTGCCACTGATTCTTAGGCATATCACTGATGTGCTTCTGCTGATGTAACTGCACTGACTTTAAAAAGTACTGCTAATCTCAAACTGCAGAGGGACACATCTTCACCTGGTACTCTTCAAGTAGCTTCTGTCTTCCCCTGGTGCTTTTCAAGCAGTGCAAACACACAGGAGTTAAATCACACAGTCCTGCTTAAGGCGTAATCCAGAGGTGTATGAAGAGAGGTAGAGGCAGAACACTTCTTTATTAGCACTTCCTCAGCACCTCTGCAAATCCAGATGTGTGATGAGCTGCACTCACACTGCTAACCAGCAATAAAGCCTCCTCTTCCACCTCCTTTCCACCCCTCTACCTTATCCCAGACTTTGCCCTACATGCAAGGTGAGTCTGGAGAATTGGCATGGGGGGTTAGAAAGCAGAAAGATTAGTCACACAGACAGCAGGTTTGGGAGAAAAGTGCAAGCAGCCAGAGACACACAGCAACTGTGTTAGCTCTGTTTGTGTTCTTATCTATCTCAGCAAGCCTATGAGTGCAGCAGACATCACCACTGTTTCCTTTTCACAGCCTATCATTAATTCTTCTCAACAAAATATATCTTCAAACTAGCACATCCTGTAAGCCACAAATAACAGGAAGACAAAGTGTTTTTTTCCCTTAATCAAGCCTTCAGATGTTGTTGTATTTTTCATTTAAGAATTGCTGAGCTTAGCAAAGCTGTAACCTGCAATGTCAAAAGCCTGGCCACAGGTTAGTTCTATCTCTCAGTAGCAATAGGACAGGAATGATATCTGAATTGTATAGTGAGAGCACTGCCACTGTCTCGCCCTTATTCCTGGGTCAAACATGCACCTTAGGCACAGAATTCTCTTCAGACTCCTGAAGTACATCAGTCCTTACACGTATTGGAAGGTGGAGAAGAAGTCCCACAACAGGAACATAGAGCAAAGGAATCTGCATGTACATTACTTGAAAACCATTTCAGTTTGACCTTTCGTGGAGACCAGTTTAAAGGCTGAGTTCTCTGGCTGTGAATGCAAAGGTTAATAGTCTTTATTGAGTGTTGCTGATAGAGCCCAAGTAAACCATAATGGTTTCTTGGGGGGATGTAGGCAGAGAAGAGGAGGAGAGAGCAGGTTTTGATTTAAAACAACAAAACTCTCTGAGTTCACAGTAAAATGTTCATGTCCCTAGCAAAGACATGAATAAATGAGGTGGACTTTCATAAGCATATGTTGAGCGCTCCAGAGTACTACATTTCTCATTACAGAATGACTAACTTAACATAGAAATATAAACACCTCCTCAGCCCCATCTGAAGTCCTCCCACAGCAGCCCAAGAGCTTCTCGGGCTCCTTTTTTGGGAAAACCAAAAAGAGGTAAAAAATATTTACAGAATTCCTCTGGGTGTTAGCTCTCCTCTTAATTTAAACAGTGCAGTGATTTACACACTGAGATCACAACATTGCTGAATTCGTCTCTTGCTTAAACTTCTTGCTAGAGTTTTTTTATCCAGCATTTCCTTGGCTACAGAGGTGGCGTTAGAAGAGTGTTATTGCAGAACCTCATACATGACCACTTGTCATGGGGATGTTTGTTAGTAGTTTTATATCACCAGGAAATCTAAAGCTGCAAACAGACTGTAACTATCCGCTCCTGAACCAAAAGAAGATCAGCTGATGTTCACCAGGTGGTTTGAAAACAGTGTGCAGTGTTTAGCATTTCTGGATATTAAAAGTGATACTCTCAAGACACTTCAACAGGTTATTGCAAACAGCATCTTGGCTTTGTAATGAAAAACTCACACTGAAGCAGCATCTTCAGGCAGCAAGAAGTGGATTTCCTGGACGTTTTTTGGTTCCCCCATGCTAATAACCTCCCTGTTATCACATAGAATCATAGAATCATAGAATCATAGAATGGTTTAGGTTGGAAGGGACCTCAAGGATCATCCAGCTCCAACCCCCTGCCACAGGCAGGGACACCTCCCACTAGAGCAGCTCGCCCAAGGCCTCATCCAGCCTGACCTTAAACACCTCCAGGGAGGAAGCATCCACAACCTCCCTGGGCAACCCATTCCAGTGCCTTACCACCCTCACTGTAAAGAACTTCCTCCTAACATCCAGTCTAAATTTCCCCTCTTCCAGCTTAAACCCATTCCCCCTCGTCCTAACATTACTAGACCGTGTAAATAGTCCCTCCCCAGCTTTCCTGTAGGCTCCCTTCAAATACTGGAAGGCCACTATAAGGTCTCCTCGAAGCCTTCTCCTCTCCAGGCTGAAGAGCCCCAACTCTCTCAGCCTGTCCTCATAGCAGAGGTGCTCCAGCCCTCTGATCATCTTCGTGGCTCTCCTTTGGACCCGCTCCAGCAGTTCCATGTCCTTCTTGTATTGGGGGCTCCAGAACTGCACACAGTACTCCAGGTGGGGTCTGACGAGAGCAGAGTAAAGGGGGAGAATCACCTCCCTTGCCCTGCTGGCCACACTTCTCTTGATGCAGCCCAGCACTCGGTTGGCTGTCTGGGCTGCATGTGCACACTGCACATGTTCCGTTCCAAAGCAGCACTCCTCCAGGAAAGCAGCAGGATGTTTTACAGACTACAAGGAGTAAAACCTCCCCCTAAGACACACACAAATTGTAGTTACTAAACAAATATCAGAGAAAATCAGTCCCCACGCACATTACAGACATGGCATGTCAAAGGGCTGGGGAAGTGTGAAGGGCAGAATCTATCATCACCTGTCCCCTGACGAGGAAAATCACCAATCAGCAGCAGCGCAGAGAACACGAATGCTTTCTCATGCCTCTTTGCAAACCAAACTCAGCCAATTCCAAGCAATTAAATACAAATGTTTCAACTCGTTTGACTACATTAAATGCAAATTGGGTAAGTTAATTCATCCCATTTTATGTGTGTACCAATTACAAAGCCCTATCAAAAACATAGCACTCGTAGAGCGCTATAGTTCAAAGCATATTCAAAGCGTTACCTAACACAAAGTGCTTCACAACACTAAACCCAAGGCTGCAGAATTCTTTAGTCTGCAGTTTCAGTCCTACTCCTTTAACACAAAAGCCCCATAGGCTTGTGAATTAAGAAGTCAGAGAAAAGTTCTTGCATGTATCTGAGAGAGGGGATGAGACAGATCAAAGGACAGCCAGGACAGGTCTAGCTCCCTGGCAGAGTACTCCCTGTTTTCAGTACTGCTCTGTTCCATCAGGAACTCGTGCAGAGACTAGTAAGGAGTACAGCCACCCTCACCGGCAGATCTTGCACACGGGATATGTGTTCAGCTTGCCACCTTTCAAAATGTATATTCATTACGCCTCATGGTATTTACTGTCCATATATTTCAGGAACCATTTGACTCAGTGCAGCAAATAGCACACAAAGCTGTATTTGCTGACCCATTTAAAAGCATAAGATAGTGCATAGTCTGTATTTCCAGTATCATTACATACCACTGCTCCACCGCGTTTGACTTGCAGTATTGGTGGCAAAATTATTGCTCTTTTTTATGCTCACTGACATAGTTTGTCAGAATGCAGGAAGCCTACTGTCGTGTTTGCAAAATCCCTGGCAACTTCTGCTACGCCATCCTGCTACCGTATGTGGCATTCCTCATACGAGCCCTCCGTGCAATGTGATGCGGGACAGCTCAGCTCCTACAGCTGCCTGCTAACTGTGCATCCCTGTGGTCTGCTAGGGCACTCTGCTGGCCCAGGGGAAACGAAGGGAGCGCTGAAATGACCTCACCTCTTCTGAGGCTAGGCAGAAATTGATGAAAGCTTTTCATTGCTTAGAGTAGTGTGGAGATGCCTTTTATTGTGCTCAGTTACATACGGCAAGGTCACCAACTGGACGGCTCGCACTGCGGGAAGGTCTCAAGCCGCTGGTGCAGCCTGCACGACCTCTTGGCACCAAGAGTCCCGCTCAGGCGAGGGAACCCCGCGGCCGGCTGCGGCGGACCGGGGGCCGAGGCCGGGCCCGTACCACCCCCTGCCGGCGGCCGTGGAGGAGCGGCCACAGCCAGCCCGCCACTCTGGGCGGCACCCTGCCAGTCTCCGGGAGCACCACGCATCGATAGTACACCTGCGAGCGCGAGGGGAAGCATCGTGCCCAGGGGCCTGTCCCAGACCGCTGCCCAGCTTCTGAGAGCGGCTCGGAGACGCCTTTCTCTAAGCTCCTCCCAAGAGGAGGATGAAGGTGCTGATGCTTCCGAGCAGTGCCACTCGCAGCTCTGCTGCGTTGCTCAAGGTCGCTCAGCTGCGCACGCTGCAGCATCCGCTGTATATGCAGCGCAGGTGCCCGCGGGATTCAGAGTCCTTTCCCCTGCGTCCGGGGCCCCGCGGGTCCTGCCTGTCCTCTAAGGGCAAGCCCTGCTGAGCGCGGGCCCCTTTTAGCACGAACATGTTTGCTTTAGAGAGCCTCTTAAAACAATCCGTTGGAGTAAAACTTCTCTCCTCCCTCCTCCTCCTTAACTGGAAGACTCGGGTCCCTTCCTTCCCGCCCCAGCTGTCTCCCGTGAATCCTGGCCAGGCTCGGCAGCGAGAGGACTCCCCGGCTCGGGCCAGCAGCGCCAGCGCCGCGCAGCGCTCAGCTCAGCGGCCCAAGCACGCAGCGGTGTCGATGCCTCTTCCACCCTACTCTCCAGGGCGCTGCTACAGCTCTGCCCTGCTTCTCCTTAGGGATTGACAGCAACTGCGAGCAACACCGAGGTGTGAATCTATCGATTCACTGCTGTCTTGCAAACAACTATGCTCAGGTATTTCCCGATCTGACTTGTCGAAGACAGGGCAGCACTTCTATGCTCACCAGTGTCCCTCCCCGGCGCAAAGCCCTCTCCAGCCGCGGGGTTGCCGGCGCCCTCAGTGAGTGTCCCGGCGAGGGCCGAGCGTGCAGTGGGAGAGGAAGGCTGTCCTCCGCATCCTCTCCCATCGCTTCCTTAGCCGCGCAGCGATGCCTTCGCACCTCGGCGGAGAGCAGTCTGTGTCCCCCGCCCCTCCGGCTCCTGCTCGGGCGACCGTCCTCTCCCACCCCGCGGCACTCTCCCCATGCGTCTCCTCCCCACTGTCGCTGCCTCCCTGGACCCACCTTCTAGATGAAGGCATTCATTACGTAGTTGTTGTAATTATGATTATTGTTGTTATTATTCCTGACGTTACCGTCGTTGCTATCATCATTGTGATTACCGTAACTATTACTGGAGCCCATTTCGCACCAGGGCTGGGGTCTGGCAGCGGGTGTGGGCAGGCTCTCCATCTCCGCAAAGGAGCATGCTCAGCGCTCTCGGGCATGCTCCTTCGGCGGGGAGAGAGCTAGAGCTGAGCCGGGGGGGCGGCGGAGGGTGGGAAATCCTCACACTCGCGCCGTCCTAATGCGAAGTTTTATTGTTCAGGCGGCACTGGAGCCGGGGGGCGATCCGGCGCCGGCTACTCATCCCACCGCCGCCTTCTCGTCTTGGGAAGGGGACCGGGGCACCTCGCCGAGGGCGAGTGAGGTAAGGATAAGGAGGATGTCCCGCCTCGCTCCCGGTGGTGAGGGAGGGAGGAGGAAGACGAAGATGAGATGCCCGAGAGAGGAGGGCTTCAGAGTCAACTTCTGCCGGGAAACCCGCAGGTTCGCAGCCGCCTCCTTCCAAGGCGAGATTGCTGCTGCCTCCAGTGTTGAAGCAAGGCCGAGCGCACAGGGGCAGCACCATCACTATCACTACCACCACCATTTATTATTATTAGTGCTATTACGACGGTGCTCGCGGCTGCGGGGTAGAGGGGCTGGGGGGGCGCAAGCTGCTCAGCTGCCTTCCAGCTCTTCCCCTGCCCGGCTCCGGGAGCCCCGCGCACCGCGCAACGCACCGTGCAGCCCCCTCCCCCGCGGCCAGGCAGCGGGGACAGGACGAGGTCCAAACCCAGATCATAACCACAGCACCCGGCGGGTCGCCTACCTTGAGCTCCTCCGCTTCCAGGTTTGCTGATCTGGCCATGCAGAGAAACTGAGCGGAGGGAAAACTAGGGAAGTTGTGCCAAAAAATAAAACAAATACATAAATAAAGCGGCGCCGGCGGGGAAAGAAGAGGGGGGAGGGAGGAATCTAGTCTCTCAGCTTCCACCCTAAACTCAGCGTCGTCCTCCAAACCCTGCCAGCTTCCCTCAGTCTCATTCTCCAGAATCACGCCTCCGTCGGTTTAAGTAAATAAATGAAATGGATAAATAAATAACAGACTGAAATAAATAAATTTCACTTAAGAAAAAAAATATAACTCCCTTGAGGATTAAAGCGACAGGTGATCTTTCCCTGGTGGAAGATCTCCGTCCTCTGGAAATGAGGAGACGGGGGAAAAATACACTCAGTTTAGAAAATATTTTTTTTCTTCTGCAGTAAGCTCCGAAGCCGGCGAATCACAGCACCCGGAGAAAAAGCCCTGCTTCCCTGGACAGCATCATGCAGCAAATACCAAGCCAGTGTGTTCAAAGCGAAGAGGACAGTCTGTGGTGAAAGCTGCTCTTCGTCACGCCTGCTCTGGGAGCTAATTTAGCACCCTGGGAGCAGAAGACATTAGCGACGAACAATGTTGTTACCGCTGGCGAGATAACAAAATCCCCCAAGTCCTGCATAGACTCGCAAACTGTTTGGCAGTTACTCTCTCAATAGCAGCATTAAAAAGCCACCAAGAACAACCCGAAACCCGAAAATTAGAAAGTCTGTAGGGGGTGGTCTCCTGTGAAGGTTATGCTACGCGAGTTTGTGGGAAAGCAGGAGGTGGATCCCTCGCAGAGAGGAGGCAGAGGCAGCGCTGTGCCCCGCCGCGCTGCCGTCCTTCACCGCCAGGTGCCTGCCTTCCCTCGGCGCGGGGCTTCCTCCGGCCCTCCCGAGGCTCCGCTCGCTGCCCGCGCCGCGCAGCCCCGGCTCTTAACGCCCTCGGCCGTCGCGCCGCCAGCGCCGCCCCGCCGCGGCCCGAGGGGCGGGCACGGCCCCCACCCGCGCCCCCTGCGCGCCACCGGGCCCCCGCCACCCGCGCCGAAGGGCTCCTGTCGCTAGCCCCACGTGTCCTGAATAACAGCCACGCTCACCGGTGTAGAGCCGCCGCTGCCTGCTGCATCGCTGCCCGCGCAGCCCCGCGCCCGTCCGCACGCCCGCAGGTGTGTCTGGACGAGGAAGGTGATGTGGAAGTTGCCGGTGCTTGGCGAGAAGTGCGCAGGATTTGTGCAGCTGTTGAGCGCATCCTTCCCGTGCTGCAGCTCTGGCGGAGCAGCAGTGTTGGTGGCACACGGATGAAGTCCGAGGCGCTTCCAGGTGCTCCCTTACTTATCTCCTTTTCCAGAGGAGTCACCGTCTTGCGGAGCTCACGTCTCACAAAATTAGACTGAAAAATCCAAATTCCACCCCACCGAGATACGGATTTTTGGAGAACAAGGCTGTGATTCTTGGTTTCCTGCTACCAGTCCAGCCTCCACGAATGGCAAATTCAGAACACCCCTTCCTAGTGCTATCACCTCCTCCCTACAGTACTTTAAATAGCATCGGTACTGCTGATAATTCGGCATGAGCAGGCAGATCTAACAGCCCAAAGTGCACGCTCTGCTTCCAGTTCAATTTGTTTGCAGCTTCCAATAAACACTTTGAGGTTACCATAAGCTTGGTATCTGGGAGACAGCCAGTGATGGCCATTTCTGAAGACTGAGTATAGCTCTCTTCTTCTGGAAAACTCTACAGATGTGAGGCAGACCCTGGCAAACGACATTTCTCCTCCTAGCACAAAATGTCCATGACTTCCAGGCTCATTGTGGATGCACTGTAAATATGATTGTTACCATTAATCTAGAACAGCAATTTGTAAAGATTAAAGAAGGACTCAGAGCGATGCTCCTGCATGAGCCAACGGATTCCTGTCCAAGTAAAAGGCTGTCAAAGTGGACACTAAATCAAGCTGCTGTAGAACCTATACAAATTCAAGAGCGTTTTTTCCCCTGACAGAAAAATAACACCTACCCTGCCCGCCCCCTGAAGGAGAACTGGGACAGGCTTCTGGAAGAGACCATGCTGAACAAAAGCACCTCTCAAAGGGCACTCCTAAGCCTCCCCAAATGTGTCAATATGCAGTCCTGGGAGGAGGAGAGGACTGCCCCACTGTGTGACACCAGCTGGGGGACATTCTCTGAGAGCACCTTAATGCCCTGGCCAGTGCCACTGGATAACCAGAAGATCTTGAGCCTCGCAATACATCCATGATAAGTATGGTTCATAGTAGACCAACATGTAGCAGTACAAAATGCAGCTGTGACAAAACAGAGTCTACAGCACCATGACCTTCTGCTGTCTTGTCAGTGCCATACCACAGCCCTTCTCAGATGGGGGACTCCTCAGTTTGCTTTCATATTGGCACAAAGACTGTGGGGATGGCATACTTTGTGATAGATTCCTGTGTGGAGTTTAGTTGGTAGTGCTCATGGACGAGAATGAAAATTGCCAGGGCCATCAGATGAGCTTAATTTCCTTAGGAAACAAGGCAAAACAAACTGATTTTGACAGCCACTTTAAAATGTTTCACTCTTTGTAGGCAATATAACCAAACAAGTAACTTTTAAAGTGTTTTTTTACTGCCAAGGTAGGCACTCCACAGTCAATTAAGATTGAACCTTTAGTTGCTTCAGATATCTGGTTTGGTTTTTCATCTGGTGTCTGATCTGTGAGAGGTCTCTGCTTTCGTTGCAGGGCCCTGCCCCAGAAGGCAGGGTTGCCATTTCCACTCTCACCACCCACATGTGGTGGCCTTAGCTGTTGCATGCAGGATGGAATTATTCTTCTCCTTAAGGAGGGCTTTGTGCTTCACACAGTGCTGTTAACAGCTGTCTTCTGCTCCAGTGTCAACACGCATTTGTACTGTGAGGGCAAATATTATCATTAACACAGGAGAAAGCTGAAAGCAATCCAACAGACCAGACCCAAAGAGGAGCCAGAACATTCTTCAAGCAGATCAGAGTCTGAGCTCTGAAGGTGAGCCCTGAGCCTCATGCTTACCAAAAGGCACCTGGAAATGAAGAACACAAAGCAAGCAGCAGTCCGCAGGCACTGAGCAGTGGCATTGACCTCAGGCGCTTTGCTCAGCATGTGGTGGGCCAAGGGCAGAATCCTGTTATCTGTATAAATGCCCCTGCCTTACCCGTGGTACCACCTTTATTCATGGAGTCACCACTCATCTGCAAGCCTTCCAGCGGTCGTGGTTTGTCCTTCGTCTTCCCTGCTAACACACCACTGTTCGTGGTGCTGAACGAAGTCATTCACTGCCTAGTCCTATGTCTTTCCTGTGCCCTAATCTTCTGCTGTGAGGCATTCCCGGTAAGCATAACATATGGGAAATAATTAAAGATTGCATTGTCAGGATATAATTAAATCCTGTATGAGAAGGAGAATCCTGGAAGAGTAAGCATCCGTGAAAACCGAGTGTTTGCCTTGGAAGTATTTGGCAGGTTGAGGTCAGGCTTAGGTTACTTTTTGGTATTTAATCTTTCAGGTTGTTTGCTTGTTTTCCCTTTTATTAAGGCTAGAAGGACTTTCTGTCTGCAGATCCTCCCTGTATGCTTCTGCAGCAGTGTTGACACTGGAGTACAAGGGTAGGGCAGTGAACCAAGGCAGGACTTTGCAGCGCTGACCCTGGGCAGGACAGAATTTCTCCCAATCTGCAGAAGCTGCCTGCTGGACTTCTTTGAAAGCCCAATCGTGCAGCTTTCCAAGGCTGCACACACACAGCATGGGAGCATGTTCCTAACACGTTTATAATCATCAGGTATTGGCAAGCTAATGTAGAGTTTGCAGCCAGCTCCCCTTGTGACATCCAGAGAGTGAGAAAGCGCAGGTCAGACCTGCTCTGGGGGCAGTGGGGATGGCACACGGATGTGCTTTCAGCTTTTTAAGCAGGCACAGCAGATGGGCTGCTGTTATTTCTGTCTCCTTTCAATGCCACAGAGATGGGTGGATGTCCCAAGCAACATGGCACAGTGCTGCAGCCCCTCGTCAGCACACTGATCTTTGCAATGCTCCTTCTCAGAGCGGTTTCCAAGATAGGGCTGCCTCCAAGACCTTCTTGGGTGGGTTGATCTTCTCTGGGTGCAGATCATACAGTAGCTTGGTTTAGGCTCTTGGTACAGCCTGTGCAGGAAGATAAAAGCTTCCAAAGGTGACTGATTTAATGAAGGTTTGAGTCATCTCTGGTAGAGACTGCTTCCTTCTGAGTGTACACAGAGCTCCTGAAGGTGTCTGAGTCTGGGCCCACATGCTCAGTAACTGACTGAACTCAAGCCAGAGTTACACATATGCAGCTGAAAAAAAGGTGTCAGTTATATTTGCCCTCTCGACAATGCCATTTGCCTGGGGGTAATATGGGGTGTGAAACACCCATTTCACCCCTTCACTGTGTGCCCAGTCTTGCACTGAGGTTGCAGTGAAGTGTGATCCATTGTCACTTTGGATGCACTCAGGCATTGGCAAGATGCCAAAACATTGTTTAAGAGTCTCAATGGTTTGAGCTGCTGAGGCTGTACTGGTGGCAGTGGCCATGGTTAGACCAGAGACCACTTCTACACCAACCAGTATGTATTTCTTCCCATGTGATGGCTTGAGGGGTCCCATGGGACCTCCAGGACATTCATCATGAAACCATGGAAGGTGATGGAAGCTTTCACAGTGCTGTGCTGTCTCCTCTCTCATCCTTTCAAAACACAGAGGACAATTTTCCCAACGTAAGAAGGGAAGAACAATTCAAAAGCCAGTGCAGCTCTTTTGGTACCTCTCACTGGTATTTTCCATTCTGAAAACAGCAACCTCAGACCCACAAACCCAGCATTTCAGGCTGGGGGTCAGCATCACAGCTGAGTGCATAGGAGCCCTAATACAGTTCCTAAGCAGCCTGGCTACATTTTCTGCAAGTGGTAAGGGAAACCTTTACGCCTGAAAATATTTGTGTTGCTACTCCCCAGTGCACAGTTATTGTTTATTAACTAGTGGGTGTCAGGCCAACATGGGTGCATGTATGTGGCATTAGAATCAGCTCTTGGTCGGAGTATGTGGAGCAATGCCAAATTGGAGACCTTTGGGCTGAAGTCAGTAAAATACCAATCCACCTTCCATGCTTCAGAACTTATCACAAGCCAGAAAAAATCATTTTGCTTGGGCTAGCAAAGGGTTCTCAGGTGCAGAGGGGCCCACCAACATTTGTTGTGCCCTGAGGCTTATGAGGTCGAAGAATAACCATAACACTGTAATAAGAAAAAGAGCAGACAGCAAAGAGATGTTTCCCGAGAGCTGTTATGCTTAGCTTTATCATGTGAGTAAATAAATATGCTGGCAATGAAAATACCTAAGACTCATCCCAATCATTCCTCTATTCACTGCAGAAGTGCTTTTATACTGAACCAAACCTCTGATGTATTTAAAGATGTGCTGTGAGTGATGCTCTCAGCTTGCATTGGCTTGGCATCATTGTGCTCATAAATAGCAATCAACAGAGTTGCAGCACTGTACTCTATGTGGGTGTCTAACTTGGGGGTCATGTAATTTTTTCTATGCCACCTAGAAAAGGCTACAGGTCTTTGCAATGTATGAATGGAATCTGAAGACAGGAGGAAAAAAGGTAACAGGTTGAACTAATAACAAGAAAACCTGAAGAGATGAAGTAGTTCAACTTGAATTAGGCCTCGAAAGCTCAGCTTCTACTTTTGCCATACTTTTGAGCTTGCCCTTCTCATCACTCCAACTAACCCACATAAACCT
The DNA here is from genome assembly GCA_013400475.1 of Tricholaema leucomelas. Lineage (NCBI taxonomy): Eukaryota > Metazoa > Chordata > Aves > Piciformes > Lybiidae > Tricholaema lacrymosa > Tricholaema leucomelas. The sequence continues at coordinate 156,997 of WAAF01014249.1, read as the reverse complement.
TCCCTTCTTACTCCATCCCTCTGCTAGGTTTTTCTCATTTTCTGAAGACTCCGCACTAACCACTTGCACGTGAAGACTCCAGCAGAAGGTCTATTTGAAAGCTAACACAGGAGAAGCAATCCTTACGGTTCTAATACAGCTATTTGAGACTGATTTCACTCTTAGGAGTTCCAGTTCAAATCTTGTCTATCAGACTTTCAGTTCCCTGGTGGGTTAGAAATTGTACAGTAAAAACAGCGCTCGTTGGAACAATGCCTTATGATGCCTTGTTTACCAGTTAACAGACAGAAGGCAATGTGCAATTCAGAGGAAACGTGAGCTGGGGGCAGTGAAGAACGAAAGCCTTCAGTGAGGGCAAAAAGCAGGTTGCATTTGCCATGAGCAGATGCATTTTCTGCCAAGTTGCCTCAAGAGATCAGATTTATGCACACAATAGTCCAGCTGAGAGATGGCATAGTTAGGAAAGCTACTTTCGCTCTGCCATTGACCTGCTCTGTGACCTTGTGCCTCTCAGTAACTCATTTCCCACGTTGCTTCAGTTTCCACAACTGTAAGATGAGGAGAACTGTACTTAGCCATCTGCATAAGTGTACGAATGTAAAGTATTACTGCAGAGCAGTCCAAGTTGCAGCCTAGCAGTTAGCACACTCCAAAATGAAGCACTGTCCACACTTCCAGCCTCACCAAGTCCAGCATTTCCACAGCTCAGAGAATAGAAGGTGCTGTAATAAAGCACAGCCCACACGCATCATTCTTTGTAATGCATATGGATCCCTGAAAAACTTCGCTTCCTGGGAAAAAAGAGTTACTGAGCTCTGGAAATTAACGGAGCACTTCAACAAGTAAAGATGCACAGAGATCATCAGGTTGACAAATCCCTAAGCCTTTAGCTATAACCAAAGAAATGTCATGCATCAGGGAAAATAAACTAGCAGGCAAAGGCAGTGGCTCTCAGCGCCGTGCTTGGAGCAGCCACGGACGCAGGAAAGGAGCTGTTCCAAAGCGTACGCGTTTGCGGCGGCAGGGAAACGCTCCTGGCACCAGTGACATTTAGACTGAAAGCTCTTGAGGACAGAGACCCTTCCCTTTTCATATCCAGCAAGTGCCATGCAAAGATACAGGCACACATTAATATTGAATACACAAATACTAGTAACACCTCTGAGTGTGGTGCTAGCTTGCTCACAGAATCAGGCGAGAATACAGCTCACAATGTCGACAGAAGAGTCTCACAGGGGCAGCTGCAGCTGCTCCAGGAAAACACCAGCACCACTCAGCACATTTGTGAGGCAGGTTCCTGAAAGGGTGGTTTGAGGCTCGGGTAGTTAATTGTGTGCTTGTACCTGTGCATGGGCCTGTCTGAGCCCCACTAGCAACCTCTGGACCTTCAGTAGGCCTTACCAGGGCTCTAACAGAGCTCCTCTCACCCACGTGTGAAAGACCGCGTGGAGTACCCTCACCAAGGGGACAGATGCAGAATGCCGGCAGTGATCCTCACTAGGTATGCAGAACCCTGCAGGAAAGCACTGAGTGTAAAAAGCTTTAGTCATAAAGCTGTGTTTGTCAGACATGAGAGCAGTCCCTTCCCAGTCAAGCTTGCTGAGATCCGTGTGCCTGTGTGCCCCTTGCTGATCCCCTTCTGTCTAGCAGCAAACAGTCTTTGGCAAAAGCTTTTCCTGCACTTACATTTCTCTTCCCCGTGGATTCTCTGCTGTCTAGTTAGGTGCAAACACAGTTGCAGCCTTTGTATAGCTCAGGTAAAATCTCAATCAACCGCAAGACAAATCCAGTGCAAAGCAGGATTGCTTGGGTGTAGGACTCAGGTAGCTTCTCACTGCCCCATTTCTGTGTGATATTGCTCTCCTTCCTGCAGTTAAACACTAAATTCCCACTACATGTATTTTATCTATCTGAATACTCTCAAAGGGTCTGCTGGTGTCACTACAGCTTGTAAACAACAGCATGGAAATTGCACCATAGAATGTGGGAATCTGTTTCTCTTACACACACAGACAGAGAAAGAAAACAGAAAAACACCTCTCTTGTTGGACTGGCTGCAACTGTGCACATCCTCTAGTCCTGCCAAATGGCCACAGACCTGCTGGAGCAAGGCCAGAGGAGGCCACAAAGATTGTGCAAGGGCTGGAGCAGCTCTGCTGTGAGCACAGGCTGAGGGAGCTGGGGGGGTGCAGCCTGCAGAGAAGGCTCCAGGGGCACCTCAGAGCTGCCTGCCAAGAGCTGAAGGCAGCCTGCAGGAAGGCTGCAGAGGGACTTTGCATCAGGGGCTCTAGAGACAGGCCAAGGGGCAATGGTTTGGAGCTGAGGCAGAGCAGGCTTAGAGTGGAGCTGAGGAAGGAGTTGTTGAGTGTGAGGGTGCTGAGAGTGTGGCCCAGGCTGCCCAGGGAGGCTGTGGCTGCCTCCTTGCTGGGGGTGCTGCAGGCCAGGCTGGATGAGGCCTTGAGCAGCTGCATGTAGCTGAGAGGTGTCCTTGGGCATGGTGTGGAGGTTGTAGGGGATGAGCTCTGAGCTCCCATCTAGCTTGAGCCGTTCTGTGATTCTATGATACTTGACGTTTTAGGCTATGCAAACAGAACATAGCTCGTTCGGTTTTGTATCTGTTCTGGTTTGGGTGCAGGTTACTGCTGGATGTGTATTCCAGCAGTACTTGAGCTTTGGTTTTGCTGAAATGGTGCAGTCCCAGGGTCACATCCAGGAATCTTGGACATCTTCTGTTCCCTTATGAACAGAGTAGAGGTCGAGAACAGACATTGTTCTATGAGTATGAGATAGCATTTCAAAAATCAATAACTGTAGGAGCTCTGTATCACTTCTGGAGGAACTTACTCTGCAGTTTGGAAATAATGAAGTGTGAGAGTGCTGCACACAGGGCACCACTTCCTGGAGATGATATCCCTAAGGAATTCTAACCCTTCATTACAGAGGCTGCTGCCACTCTTTCCAGTGCATGCATCATTCCTCCTTCCAGTGCTGTGTGTACAGAAGGGGATAGTCAAGTCTTAGGGCTGGAGAGAGGTAGTCCTTGTTCTGTGCAATGCAGACTGCAAAGAGCCTTGTGATCGCTGGCTGTGAGACAGTGCTCTGCCGCTCCACTGCTCCTCTCGGGGTCCTGCACACTTAGAGTTTCCTGGACACCTGGATACAGGTGAAGGTTCCTGTGTTCATCTGTGCTTCTGGCCAGAGTCCAGCAACCCCCTAACAAACAATTCCTGGCTTCTCTGAGGGGTTTTGAGTTCCCTGCAGGCTGTTTCCTTAGGCCACCAGGGCAAATGTAGCCCAGTCCTAATAAACAACTGTCGGTGGCTGTTTGGAGAGGCGCTGGCATGCACTGAGCACACAGCAGCTACAAACCCGAACCTGAACCTGCCACTGCCATGCCACTAACCATGGGGAAGAGGATGCTCACCCAGCGCATTTCAGACTTTCTATCATTTGTACTCTGATATAAAATCTTAACAATTAGAACACCTGTCCTGGAGATAAACTAAAGGTAAAAAAGGATGCCAGGAGAGTTCAGCTGCATTTACACAGTCTCAAGTTGTGCCGGGGGAGGTCTAGGCTGGATGTTCGGAGGAAGTTCTTCACAGAGAGAGTGATTGGCATTGGAATAGGCTGCCCAGGGAGGTGGTGGAGTTGCTGTTCCTGGAGGTGTTCAAGAGAAGACTGGATGAGGCACTTAGCGCCATGGTCTAGTTGACTGGCCAGGGCTGGGTGATAAGTTGGAGTGGATGATCTTGGAGGTCTCTTCCAACCTGGTCTGTTATATTCTATTCATTAATATAGAGCGCCTTTAATAGCAGCCTGAAATTTGTTCACAGATCCAGAATAGCTTGAACTGACAAGCAGCAATAAAGGCACTGCAGCTGGCAGGAAGAGTGCAGCCTACACAATCTCTGTGCATCTCCAGACCTTTCTCCACAAGGGTTATGCAGCCCTTTCCTCCAATGGAGAAAGGCCTGGGCTCCAGGATGGTTTCAGGTCTTACTCTGTGCCTTTCCCATATGATCTAAGGAACAGCAGAGTTAATACTGCTGCTGCAAGTAGGGATGTGTGACCCAGGATGAAACCTGAGTTAACCTTCTCAAGAGGACTGTGTTTCAGTAGATCATTGGCATCTGCTCTGATATCTGCCTTTTCTGAGCTGTTCATTCAGGTCCCAGCACACAGAATGTGTGTACAGGTGATTCCTGACAGCACAGACTGGCAGTAGCAGTGCTAGGAGCAATGTGGCACAACACAAACACATGGCACCTTCGGGAGTTCCTCCATCTCAAACAATGCAGCTACACACTGGAACTACTTGCAGTATTTTTGTCCATGTCAGTAATTCCAGCTGTTGTTCTCTGAAATGTTTGCCTTCTTGGCAGCTCTAAGAGCAGCATCCAGCCCATCCTTTTTTCTTCACCCCACCAGGTAGCCATCCAGCACTGCCTAAGTGGCCTAACATCTTGTTTTTCCTGACTGAACCATAGAAGCCCAGAGTGGCTCAGGCTAGATGGGACCTCAGAGCTCATCCCCTACAACCTCCACACCATGCCCAAGGACACCTCTCAGCTACATGCAGCTGCTCAAGGCCTCATCCAGCCTGGCCTGCAGCACCCCCAGCAAGGAGGCAGCCACAGCCTCCCTGGGCAGCCTGGGCCACACTCTCAGCACCCTCACACTCAACAACTCCTTCCTCAGCTCCACTCTAAGCCTGCTCTGCCTCAGCTCCAAACCATTGCCCCTTGGCCTGTCTCTAGACATCCTGATTGTGCTGGTTTGAGGCTAATTGGAATATTTTGCTGAGAGAAAATAAATCCTTAGCTGCAAGAAGAAAAAAACCCAGCAGTCCCCAGTATCACTCATTCTTCTGGTGAGAAACACAGCTGGTCAAAACAAGGTAAGACACTGCTCACACACTGCTCAGCTCTCACTGCTGGTCCTTCTCTCTCTGGTGGTCTGTATGTGGCTGCCTCTGCCTCAACTCTTTAATCCAACCTAACCCTTTTTCCTCTAACCTTCTTGTCATCTTTTTGGCATCTCACCTCAGATGTCTCCAGATTTATTACATGAGACATACAGAGACTGACCTCATTATTTCTGAAGAGAGGGAAAGAGGGTGAAGGAGGGAGGAGGTCTGGGTCATTAGCCTCCTGGCAGTCTGATTTCTGGGAGGGTTATTGTGTTCTTGTATTACTTTTAACTTGTATATAGCTGCAAATATCCGTGTATATTGTAAACATCTGCTGGTACAATTGTGCTAAGCTGTGAATATAAAGCTTCATTCCTTAACTTCCAGCCAGTTGGGTCTAGTCTGGGTGATTTCATAGGTGATGGGGGGCAGGTAACTCTCAAACCATCACACTGATGCAAAGTCCCTCTGCAGCCTTCCTTCAGCTCTTGGCAGGCAGCTCTAAGGTGCCCCTGGAGCCTTCTCTGCAGGCTGCACCCCCCCAGCTCCCTCAGCCTGTGCTCACAGCAGAGCTGCTCCAGCCCTTGCAGCATCTCTGTGGTCTCCTCCAGACTCCCTCCAGCAGCTCTGTGCTGGGGGCACTCGAAATGGATGCAACATTCAAGGTGGGCTCTTGCAAGAGAGGAGCAGAATGTGCCATTCAGCAAGCCCAGCTGAAGATGCTCACCATCTCAAGAACCCATATGAAGAAAATTTGCTTATCTCTTTAGATGTAACTACAGATGGAGTAAAAATTCAGAAGGAAGCTGTCCTGTGTTTAACACACAAATGTCGTTTGCTGTAGTGGCTGTGAGCCCCCATCTCACAGAGCTGGGACTCCTAGGCACACACTGGTCCTGGAGTCAGGCTTGTGCTGGAGTTGGTGAGGACTGAGTGAAGCACAGACATGCTCACTGGGAGCGAGAAGGGCTACTCAGCTTGTTGCAGTTTAATACACAAACCCAGAAGCAGTGACTCTATAGGTACACATTGATCAGCACCAAGACCCTAAAGAGATCTTTTCTCATCACTTTTTTATATCCACCTCCTAATGAGTTTTTAATCTTACAACAAATGCCTACAACTATTACGATTCTAATGATGATCAAACATCATTTTTACTCTTTGCAAAAGATACTCTCTTCCTCGAAAGGCTTCCAGTGCAGCTGTGTCAGGTGCAACAGAACCATGGGAAAACAGTTATTTTCCAGGGAGTCTTTTCAAGGTGGAAATAAGGGAAAAGGGTGTGTGGGGGGGAGAGGTTATTTTGCATCATTACTATTTTTCAATATTTGAGGGAATACTTCTCCAGCAATTGTCAGATTGCAGATGAAAATCAAAACACTCATCTGAGGAAAGCACGAAAGTGTTCTATTGATGTTCTGCTACACTTCATTTCTCTTCCTAGGTTCCAGGAGCTTTGCAAATGTGTCTGTGGTAGATGAGTAAGCTACCAAGTTACTCATATCAGCCCACAGTGAGTCAGCATCTGTGGCTGGCAATCTGCTCTGTAGTTTATAACTTGGAATCTCAATTTCAGCTCACACATGACAAAAGTAGGGCAGCAGTTTGAACTCCATGGGTCCTGTCTGAGATCTGAGATCTGTGTGGGTAGTCTCCTGACAGACAGGCATCCCCCTCCCTATGGGATACAGGGCCAGCATGTGCCACCAGTCTCCTGCACACTGCTGCTACCCATCTCTCACTTATCCTTGGCTATTCTCACATCAGAAACCTGCCAGCAGACTTTTAGGGTCAAAGTCCAGATTTCAAATGAAGAGGAAAAAGAAGTGTTCACACCAGTATCTTATTCTTGCCGAGAGTGAAAGAGGGGCTCGTTCAGAAGACGAAGCAAGCAGCAGAAGCCCAGTGGTGCCCAGCAGCAAAGAGCTGTCTGTGCAGGCAGCCCATCCCTGCTGCTCTCTGCAGCCGAGAGGTTGTGCCATGCATTCTTCCAGCCTCCTGCACTGCTCCTGAGGACTCTGAGTCCCCTTCTGGCAGAGCAAATGTAAACCAGCACTGCGTGGGCAAAACGTGCTAACCTCCAACATTTGGGGCACTCCAGGATCAAAACCTGACCTTCTCTCACGGAGCATGCATTTGGCTTTGCTTTATTTTCCACTGAAAAACAAAAACAAACAGAAGTGCAAAGCAATCTGTCTCCTGGGTCACCAAAGGGCTGCGTGCCCGTGGCTGTTATCCCTGATGACTTAGTCCATCCTCTCGGATCACAGGGACTTGTTCTTTAACGAAAACTTCAGTGCAGTGGGCAAAGAGAGCAGTGCTCTGTGCAGGGTGGAGTGGAAAAGCAGCAGGGCATCGCAGGAGTGCATAGGGCACTGCCAGCTTGTAGCGCTGCTCTGGAACGGCTCGGAAGGGCTTGCACTTACTCCTCGCTGGTAGATTGGTTTCATTTTGATTAAATGGTGATTAAAAGCTTGACAGAGTAATAAGAAAGGGGAAAAAATTAAGAAGGATGTTTTTAAGATCTCCACTTTTACTGGATGGTGAATATTAAAGAAGTGCCCCAAGGAACTATGAAGGGGAGGGCAAGTGGATGTGTCTTTAAAAAGAGCAAAGCTGGCTGCCTGCCAAAGGGGACCTTGGTATGCTTTTGCTGATGTGAACTGCATTTGCCCATGTCCAAGAGGCTGATTTAATTGCCTCCTCCCTTGCAAGGGACTCCTGCAGCAGAAAAGGCAAGGGAGGGGATGCCATCTACCTCACCTCCAGCCAGCAGAGAGGTCTGAGCCCTGCCTCCTGCACCTCAGTGTGCTGGGAAATGTAGTGCAGCAGAGGAGGCCATTTCGCATCTGCTGTGCTCTTCTGACTTTCGAGCGAGGGCTGTGCGGAATAAGGCTCATGTCTGTGCTGCGTTTCAAGTCCAGGAAATGTGGTTTCATGAACACACAAAGAGCCTTTAGATGAGATGCTCTAAGGAAGTTCTTTCAAGAAATGGAGGGTGCTAGAAAGTGTGTGTCACTGCCACTGTCACCTAATAGAGGTTATGCACTGATAGAAGGAGCAAGGGAGCTGGTAGAAGCCTGTCTCTCACTGTCAGCTCCAGGCTGCAGGCTCTTATGTTCATCTATAGTGCAGTCTGGCTCTGGAAGCTTGATTTTATAGCTTGCTAAATTCCTCTTTTAAATCTGTTTAAAATAAAAGAGAAGTTTCTATGGAAACCTTCCCTTTTATTCAAGAAAAATACCTGCAAGTCTGCCAGGCACTGTCTGTGCCTCACACACCCAGGGCAGGCTGGACCCCAGCCAGAAGCTGTCGTGCTCCATGCCAGCCACAGCAGCACAGCCTGGGCAGCGCGGCAAATGCTGCCTCGCTGCTGGCACGCGCCTGACCTAGGGCTGGTGTCCCTGCTTCATACTCTTACAGCTCCCCACACAGTCGGCAGCAAAGGAGCTTCCCTGCTGGCCTGGAAGCCCCAGCAGTGCTGCAGAGGCATGTGCTGTCTGTACCCTCATGCCCTGCAGTGCTGTCCAGAGCAGGGCAGTCTGGGCAGAGCAAGTAGAAGCCTCGGGCTCTTGGATGTGGGACATACTGGCTACTGGCTGTGAGAATCAGTGGCTTCCAGATCTCAGAATTGGTCAGATAAACCTTTGCATGTGGAAAACCAGAAACGTTCTCTGGGGTAAGCTCTGTTACTGAATTGCAAAGTGTCAGGGTCATTTTTGCCCAGGCAGTGCAAGAATGTCTGTCAGTAGCAAACAAGAAGAGGGCTGAACTCTGGCGGGTTTGAGATACCCTTACCCACCACTGTCATCAGCATCAGCTGAGTGATAGGAGTTTGCTGGTTTCCCTGCTTAGAGCTCCAAGGCTTCCTTTCCAAAAGGCTCTCTTTACCCAAGCCCCTCTCACTCTGATTTTGTGATATTCTGAGATGTCTTTTGGTTTTGCATTTTGATGCAAACTATATTCACATGCTGCTGCATTTCAGACCTTCCCTCGGTCTCCACTCCCACTACTCTGCCTCCCACCAGCACTTTTCAGTGTTTTCCACTCTAGAAACTGGGTTTGAATTACCTGACATAAGTTAGGCTCACCTGCTTCACCTACCTTTATTCAATTAGAGCCTTAACAGTCATACAGGAGGGGAAGAAACAGCTAAAAAATCCGTTCAGAAGGGTCTATAGCAGTTGTTATCTTAAACCCACAGCAGAACACTTAGAAAGATCAGATGTAAACCATGGCTTCTCCTAACTTTGATAACAAACTGTCAGAGGTAACAGGCTACATAAATGTACACAACATTTCAGATCTCTGCTGCATTCGGCTCCCTGTGATTTAGTTCCAGCACAGCGTTTCATTCCGTGAGCTACTGAATATGGACAGGAATTCAGGCTTGCCTCACTTCATCTCTTAAGTCAGGAGGAAGCTGAGCTCATTAGAGGCATGTACATGATTGCTGCATTCGTAAAATAAAATGAGAAACTCGGAATAAAATGTCAGCACCAACTTTCCTCATCTGGAATAAATTCATTTAGAAGAGCTCCTGACAATGACAATATTTGCATTCTTAGTGTTTTCCTAAACTTTACTCTCCTGTGAAAAGCAAGGGTGGTGGTGGCTCAATGTGATGCATCCTTTACCTACCTCTCACAGGGATCCAGTCAAGAGACAACTGCTGTGCCTGTTCCTTGTCCATTTCTCCACAGTCCAGCTGCCCTATGATAACAAAAATATTTTTCTTTACATATGGGAAGGTTTTATATATATTCTTTAATATATATTTATATATATATTTTTTTTTTAAACTTACATATTACAGAATCATAGAATCAACCAGGTTGGAAGAGACCTCCAAGATTATCCAGTCCAACCTAGCACCCAACAGAATATATATATATATACATATATATATATATATATTTCAGACTGGACATGAGAGGAAGTTGTTCAGCATGAGAGTGGTGAGAGCCTGGCATGGGTTGCCCAGGGAGGTGGATGAGGCCCCATCCCTGGAGATGTTTAAGGCCAGGCTGGATGAGGCTGTGTGCAGCCTGCTCTAGGGTAGGGTGTCCCTGCCCATGGCAGGGGGGTTGGAACTGGCTGATCCTTGTGGTGCCTTCCAACCCTGACTGATTCTGTGATTCTATGATTTTATATATATATATATTCAGTTTAAACTTTTTATGCAGTAAAGCTTGCATAACAAACTTGGTAACATGATGAGTCAGGGGACAGAGTCCACCTGCACACCAGGAGCTAGGCAGCAGCCAGCAGCACTGTCACACATTAAGGGCTCCGTTCCCTTGCAGGGACACCACCCGAATGGCCAGAGACTGATGCTTTTGTTTCTGCCCTTTGCAAAGGATGTAGTTGTTCTTTCTGCACAAGCACAGAGCAAACTGAGCAAACAAGTGGCAAATGTTAAACTCCTATTTTAGACTCTTGTTTCGACTGCATTATTAGTGCGTGCTAATCTCAGGGCTTTGTGATTAGAGCTCCCAGACAGAATGTTCTTTAATCTCATTGCCATCAAAAGTTATTCAAATTGTGGCATTTTTAATTAAAGATTACTTTAGTTTTTCAGTAAGAGAAAAAAAATCCTGTTAGATAATGGTCAAAAGCAAACCAGAAACTGTTATGCTTGTCAATCTCATGGCACAGGTACATTTAATTAGTGCTTGTTGTGTCCCTACATGTGAGATCAAAACAATTGCATAGTTCAAAGCCAAGATACAGCAGTGAGGTTTGCAGGATAAGTGCTGAGGAATACACGTGTGGAGATGCTGAGAGCTGGTTATCACCTGAGCACAGGAAGGTTCAGGATAGCCTTTGGCTCATTTCAATGTCCTCATGGCTTTATCTTTACCCCAAAACAATAAAATGCCTGAAGACCTGCTGGATTACTGCCTCACAAGGCTGCCTTCCTCATGGACAACAGCACTTTTTCATTCATTCCCTGCAGCACTGAGAAGAAGAACGAGGAGGGAAACCTCTCCTTACTTCGTGAGGTGTCAAACTCATACATCATCGCTGCAGCATCCTGGGGCTCTGCTGCATTGGCCTTCGGCCTCACTCTCAGGATCTCCCAGCTGCTCACTCCTCCGTTGTTACAGAGATGAAGAGTGCTCAGCTTCTGCATGCACGAGATCTCCATTTGTATTATGTGATTTGAGCTATTTTGAAGGTAGAGGCTGAATCTCTCGGCTCTCCTCCTCAGCAGGGTAACGGCTGGAACAGCCCAGAGGAGTGACAATCTGCCATCCTGCTGCAGGCAAAGGGCTGCAGCTGGGCACTCTTTTCTCACTTCACTCCCCAGGCCTTAATTGTACTTTCTGAATTTAAACACTTCCTAACTTCATAAATAATTAACTTGATTTGTTTCTGTCCTCTGGTAACACTTGAAGTGTTTTAAAAAGTCAAAGGCATACTGACAGAGAGACCGAAGTTCAGGTTCTGTGGTTGGCAGATGAAAGGAGTTGGTTGTGCGAGGAGAAATTCTGTGGCATGTTCAGCAGGAATCACAACCTTGGAGAAAGATCCAAAGCACTGCCTTTTCATCTAACAGTTTATTAATTGTTCATCTCCTTTACACATCCATTTGTAAGCACCTTGCCAGCACTGAGCAGCAAGTGCTGCCCATACTGCACACAGGCTTTGTTTGCGTGGAAATCAGGCAGATACGCTGCCTTGGTGGTGCAGCTGAGTTTTTACCGTGGGTCAGTAAGAAATCGTAGTGATTCCTCTGCATAACTGGTGGAAGCATTGTGCCTTTGGTTTGACTTGACAACTGTCAAGCCAAGCTGTTTCTCTCTATCTTACAGAGGCGGCTGTATATATTAACTTGCCCCTGAGGTGCTGCCTTATATTACTAAGAATTCCAAAGCCCACACTGCCCCTTCTTTGGTTCCTCAAAATAAAGTGCCTAGTACTACCAGAAGGTTGAAGGTCTCCAGCCTCAAAATCTGATGAGCTTCCTCAGGCAGAAGTGAAGAGCTTAAACAGCAGCCCTCACTAGTGCAACCTTTCCATCATGTTCCTCCTGGCCCCATAATTGCAACAGTCAAGACAACACTACATTCTGGTGTTAATTCAAGGTCCTTCAGTAGCAGTCCTATTAAACCATCCCCATTTTGCATGGCCACACACTTTCTGCTAATCTACAGTTACTTGCAATCTCAATTCAACTCGCTCCAATCAGACCTCTCATTTCAAAACTAATCATTTAGTCAGGATCATGCAAATAAAGAAACACGTAAACATGAAATCCTACCGAATCAGGCAGCTTTACTGCTGTAGTAGGAACTTCAGAATGCTGCTCTTGCTTATGGCTTTGTCAGAAACTGCTGTTCCTAACACGTAAACTGTGTGCCCACTTAGTGTCTACCTCTGCACTGTTTGCTAGTGAAAGGGCTTGGCAGTAGAAGTTGGTATTTGTGGGACTGAACCACAGACAAAGATACAGCCCCCAAGTTAAAAATCTGCTTGACAAATACATGCCAAAAACCTGCTGAAAAGAGAAATCCAAAGACTTTTGTTCAGGAAATCCCAGATCCACAAGCTGCTGGAGTCTGGCAAAGTATCAGAGCACATTGCCCCTGTTCTTTGGTGGCTTTTTTCCTCCGTGCATGCAGTGCTGCACTATGTGGCAGTTTGGAATCTAAAGGTGGAAGGAGGAGCATCTGGCAGAGTGAAATGCTAATGGCAGAACAAAGGCTGCTTCTGACTGTAGATTGTCCTGCACGCTGCTTATCAAAACTCCTCTTAAAAACTGAAGGAAGCAGTCAAGCAGGGAACCTGTTGCACTACGACAGCAAAGCAGCTCTTAGAAACAAAAAGAATTAAACCCATGACCGAGTAGAAGAAAAATTATGAAATAATATAAAACCTTTAATCCATTCATACATATTTATGTTGCTAAATATAAACCCATAAAGATAAAAGGCAAAAGAAGTTTCAAGGACCAAGTTATTAACTGCACAAAAGTTACTGAGGAAAATCCTCTTTGTTTGTAATGCAGAGGCAGGAACACAACCAGAAACAAAGCTTAAGAGACAACTGAGATGTACTGACTGATCTTGAGAGGCGAGGCCACGGTATAAAAGCAACACTAATTCTGTTCACGAATACACAAAGAAGAAGGAGGAGGAGGAGCAGCTGTCTGCTATTGAGTGTCAGATGTCACTATAACTTAGCAGAAGACATCGTAGCAAAGCATCCCTGCATTTGTTAAGGAGGAGAACTAAGGGAATGCAAACACTGAGTTGGTGAATTACTGACTATGGTAAGCAATCTGTTGGTCAGATCTGCCTGAGTGAAGGACAGCAGGAGATGCCCAGATAGTTCTAGACACGGGAGGTGCCCAACTTCAGAAGTGAGAGCACCCATCAGTGCTCATGACAGGCAGACTCCCGAGGCAGTGCAGTCACTGTGCTGCCCTGGAAAAGGCCACAGTGTGCTCTGTGCAAAGGGAATGGCATTGCCAGCTGCAGCTTTGCTTCACGGATCTGCTGGAGGCCTGTGACAGGGTGAGTGGGGTGGATGGAAGGTAAGTGTAGAGTGCTGAAATCTACATCTGGCCCGTGTTGGGCTGCAGGGATGTCTTGTGATACTGGCTCTGTAAATGGGAACGAGGGGGCAGATGGAATTCCGTGCCAATGGATGCAAAGTAATGCGTTTGGCGGGAAAACACAATAACCCTACTATAGATGCACAATAATGAGCTCTGAAGGATCTTGTAGTCATTATGAGTAGATTTCTGAAAGCATTAGCTGAATGTTCAGAGGCAGTTAATGTGGGAAATAGACGTTAGAAAATATTAGGAAAGCAATAAAGTACAGAAATGGTCCTCATGACACTGGTTAAAGTCTGGGAAGCCTACATCTTGACTTGTGGGGTAAAAAGATGCAGGAGAACTAGGACAGTTCCAGAGCTGGAAGATGTCAAGTTAGCAAGTTTGCAGATGACACCAAGCTGTGTGGCACAGCTGACTTGCTGGAGGGCAGGGATGCCATTCAGAGGGACCTGGATAGGCTGGAGAGGTGGGCCCAGGCCAACCTCATGACGTTTAACAAGGCCAAGTGTAAGGTCCTGCACCTGGGTCGGTGCAATCCCAGGCACAGATACAGGCTGGGTGATGAATGGCTGGAGAGCAGCCCTGAGGAGAAGGACCTGGGGGTCTGGGTCGACGAGAAGCTCAACATGAGCCGGCAGTGTGCACATGCAGCCCAGACAGCCAACCGAGTGCTGGGCTGCATCAAGAGAAGTGTGGCCAGCAGGGCAAGGGAGGTGATTCTCCCCCTTTACTCTGCTCTCGTCAGACCCCACCTGGAGTACTGTGTGCAGTTCTGGAGCCCCCAATACAAGAAGGACATGGAACTGCTGGAGCGGGTCCAAAGGAGAGCCACGAAGATGATCAGAGGGCTGGAGCACCTCTGCTATGAGGACAGGCTGAGAGAGTTGGGGCTCTTCAGCCTGGAGAGGAGAAGGCTTCGAGGAGACCTTATAGTGGCCTTCCAGTATTTGAAGGGAGCCTACAGGAAAGCTGGGGAGGGACTATTTACACGGTCTAGTAATGTTAGGACGAGGGGGAATGGGTTTAAGCTGGAAGAGGGGAGATTTAGACTGGATGTTAGGAGGAAGTTCTTTACAGTGAGGGTGGTAAGGCACTGGAATGGGTTGCCCAGGGAGGTTGTGGATGCTTCCTCCCTGGAGGTGTTTAAGGTCAGGCTGGATGAGGCCTTGGGCGAGCTACTCTAGTGGGAGGTGTCCCTGCCTGTGGCAGGGGGTTGGAGCTGGATGATCCTTGAGGTCCCTTCCAACCTAAACCATTCTATGATTCTATGATTCTATGTCAGATCAGAATACAGAGATTAAAACCACTCTTTACTTCAGAAAAGAGATGACTGATAGGAGGATTATGTAAAACCTCAAGCATCACAGGTAATAAAACCAAGGAAAGTTTACCCTTTGTATCTCTAGCAAAACTGGCAAGGAACAGGCTTAAAACAAAATGAGGAGAAGGCTTTGTTCACAGAATCAGAGAATCAAGCAGGTTGGAAGAGACCTCCAAGCTCAGCCAGCCCAACCTAGCACCCAGCCCTGGCCAATCAACCAGACCATGGCACTGAGTGCCCCATCCAGGCTTTGCTTCAACACTTCCAGGGACAGCGACTCCACCACCTCCCTGGGCAGCCCATTCCAATGCCAATCACTCTCTCAATACTGAATAAATAGTACTAATAGTACCTCATACTAAACAAACACAAGATGGTCACAAGTGTCAGGAAGGAGAGAGACCAAAGGAATTAAGCAATTCATGTGTGATAAGTCTCTCGAGAATCAATAAAAATAGAAGTGCAGAGGCAATCTCAAGATCCAAAAATCCCAAAGGTGCTGGTGACCAATGACTGCATAACTGCAGCAGGAAGGTTGGCCCTTGTAATGCTGACATTGCGTTTACCCTCCCTCTTGAATCAGCCAATGCAGAGGGATCTGCTGGGATCAGATACAGGACAGATTCTTACTGGTCTTTGTGCTCTCCTTTTCTGACCCATTACTGAACTCACACTTCCGTGGCTGCTCCTCATGTTACAGGTTATGTCAATACAAGGGCTGTAGGAACTAACCACAAAGATTCTCCCTGCCTTAAAGTGTAAGAACCATCTATAACCAGCCACAAGACTCAGAGGTGTAAATTTTGCTGCTGCACAAAGCTTCCACTTCGGGCTGCATTTAAAAAAGAAACAAACATCCAGGACACAAAGGTTTGTGACTCCTTCAAATAGGGCTCTGGAGCATCTGACAGAGACTTGTTTTGACCAGATCACTTACTGGTTGCATTACCTAAAGCCTATCTCTTGCCTCACTGAGTTTTGTCTCAGACAGGGTGGGAGAGGAGCCCGACAGCCTTCCCTTGTGCTACTGAAGTTACTGAATGAAGAATTTATCAGCACCATATGAATTTAACTAACCCTTGAAAGACTCAGTCCAGTAACTAAAGGCTTTAGCAGTGCATTTGGAGCAAGGCTGCCCAGCGATGAGCTGAACGATTTTGTTGTGTGTGGAGTCCCTCTATGGCTGTCACCCTCTGCCTCAGCAAGAGCTTGCTTGCAGCGAGCAGCAGCAATGTCTGAGCTGCATCACACCGCCCAAAGCACAGCTGCACAGCTGCACGTTGGAAGAAAGGGAGGCTCTTGTCGAATCTGTTCTTCTGTTTGCATGTTTCAACTCGGAGTAATTCCAAAGACACGTCACAACTCCAGCTAATGAAACTTCAAGGACTGGGGAGCAAGAAACTAGTACAGACAATTTGGTCGTGTTGAAATGGGCGTAAGCAAATAATGTGCTTAACCCCATCGAGGATGTGGTTGGGTAAGGAGAACAGAGGTGCAAAACAGTTCTGTGCAGAGCAGTGACTGGTATCCTAGGAAGCAAAGAAAAGGTTTTTGGATGTAGCCAGAAGGAAGGGGGAAGAAGGCTACTTACACATGAATTAAGCATTCATGCCTCTGCTCCCTGAAAGGGGTGGTGTGGTCTCTTGATGTAGGAAGAGAGAGACTTTTATTCTACTGGAACAGTTATGGGAACCATTCCACAGCGTCTTTCAGTAAGGCTTTCATCTTAAACACAGGTCCCCTGTTTTTTATGTTTGTGGAGATTGCTGCTGAGGCTGGGTGGTGCAGGGCTGTGCTGTCTCAGCCAGAAACAAACCATGGGCAGCAGAAATTGTCTTCTTTGTTAAGTTCATACTTTGCATATTTCTGTATCTAAGCTGTCCTTTTCTGGAGACCATATGCAGAGAACCTATCTAAACAGGTCAAGCTGATGTGGAGGTTTGTACAAAACTCACCCCCCTGCATGACCTCCTCCTGGGTTTATAGCACAGATGTTCTGTGTAGATGGTTTCTATCAGGTAAAACACAAACCATTCCTGAAATAGATTTTTTAAAAATTCTGAGCTATAAAAATATGTCTTTCTGGGAATGTGGATATTTTAATGGTGTGCTATTAACAAGAAGTGGCAGGAATTAAGGATCAGTGCCAGGCACAGTCCTGTTCAATATCTTTACTGATGATCTGGACCAGGGGATTGAATCACAGAATCACTGAATCACAGAATGGTAGGGGCTGAAGGGACCTTGAAAGATCATGTAGTCCAACCCCCTTGCCAGAGCAGGACCACCTATAGCAGATCACTCTAGGGCACATAGCTGCCCTTTTCCCTCTTCAAACCCACAGCACCTGGGCTCTGTTGGAGTCTCCTCCCACTCCAGCTGTGGCCACTTTGCTCTTCCTGCCCACTCCCCTTTTTAATCTCCCCAGGAAAGGGAGAAGCCCCAAGCCGTGCCCAACTGGGCAGAGGGATCCTCCTCCTGTCATCACTGGTGAGTCTCCATGGTGCATGCCGGGTGACTGGTGGAGGGGACAAGGGCCGGGGGGCCTGGTGGCCCCCCGGTTAGGTAGGAAGAGCCTTGATCACTCCTACATAGAATCATAGACTTGTCAGGGCTGGGAGAGTTCTCAAGGATTATCTAGTTCCAAGTCCCCTGCCACGGGCAGGAACATCTCACACTACATCAGGTTGCCCAAAGCCTGATCCAGCCTGACCTTAAAACTCTCCTTAGTTACTGAGAAGTCTGAATTGTGTTTATTAAAAGTGAATGTTCTTTAGCATCTCTTGCCAAAGCCAGAGAATGCCAGGAGGCTAACCTCAGGGGCTGCAGGTATTTCTGACCATCCCATCCTGTAATTCACTGCAGATCTGCTGAACGCCTCTCCTGAGGAGATTTGCCATCCAGATATTGATAAAGTCAGAATGCTTATCCCAGCTGAACCCTGAATGCAGACAAAACCACTGTTTGCCACCAAAGAAGCCCACACAAGCAGGAACCGAGCACTCCATCTCTAACAGAACACTCGACCACATCTCCTGGATTTTTAATCCTGTACCTGCCATCCTCCTTGCAGCATGTGTCCCTTTTTCCCACCACAGCAGCTTCAGAACTTCCATGAATGCTATCTGGGGGAGGCAAAGAGAGAGTAGAGAGTGAAAGGTCTTGTATCATATTCCAGGAGCTATTTGAAGCTGTCAGCTGGCTGGCTAAAGCTGGCATGCCTATAGCTGCAGTCAGCTACAGGCTGACTGGAGGATTCTCCACGAAGTATTTTGCCTTTCTGTTATAACAGTTTGTTTTGAGTCAAATGTTTCAATGCTCTAAGCTGAGCATCTGTTCCACTGCTTTCCTGCATGAGGGTCTGCATTTCCCAGTGCTGGACTGGTTTCTGGTCAGTCACAACATCAACCCTTGGTATTACTTCAGCTTAGAATCATAGAATCAGTCAGGGTTGGAAGGCACCACAAGGATCAGCCAGTTCCAAGCCCCCTGCCAGGCCCAGGGACACCCTACCCTACAGCAGGCTGCCCACAGCCTCAGCCAGCCTGGACTTAAACACCTCCAGCCATGGGACCTCAACCACCCCCCTGGGCAACACATGCCAGCCTCTCACCCATCTCATGCTCAACAACTTCCTCCTCACCTCCAGCCTGACTCTCCCCACCTCCAGCTTTGCTCCATTCCCCCCACTCCTGCCACTCCCTGACAGTTTAAAAATTCCTTCCCCAGCTTTTTTGTAGCCCCCTTCAGATCCTGGAAGGCTACAAGGTCACCTGGGAGCCTCCTCTTCTGCAGCCTGCACAGCCCCAACTCTTTCAGTCTGTCCTCACAGCAGAGCTGCTGCAGCCCTCTGCGCATCCTCCTGGCCCTGTTCTGGACACACTCCAGCACCTCCACATCCCTCTTGTCAAGTGAGGCTCCAGAACTGGATGCAGCACTCCAGGTGGGGGTCACAATAGAGGGGGAGAATCACCTCCCTGGCCCTGCTGGCCACACTTCTGCTGCAGCGCAGGCTCAGGTTGGCTTTCTGGGGCTGCAAGTGCATGCTGCTGGCTCATGTGGGGTTGGTGTCTTCTGCCAGGCAATCAGCAACAGAAAAAGGGGACACAGTCTCAAGCTGGGCAGGTTCAGGCTGGATGTGAGGAGGAAGTTGTTGGCAGAGAGAGTGATTGGCATTGGAATGGGCTGCCCAGGGAGGTGGTGGAGTCGCTGTGCTTGGAGGTGTTGAAGCCAAGCCTGGCTGGGGCACTTAGTGCCATGGTCTAGTTGATTGGCCAGGGCTGGGTGCTAGGTTGGGCTGGATGAGCTTGGAGCTCTCTTCCAACCTGCATGATCCTATGATTCTATTAATTCTTTACTAATTGAATATCATATTAAAAAACCTCATTGTGACACCTCTGTCACTACACCTCTGTCACTACACCTCTGTCACTACACCTCTGTCACATATCTGCACAACCTCTCCTCAACATCAGATGTCATCACTAATACTTAGTGGTGCTGATGAAGTGAGCACACCGCTTCCAACGCCCCTCTGGTGGAGTCCCACCAGTGGCAGCTGTTGGTTATTCTGTGGCCACCCCAGCACTGTCACATAGCTGTTGTGCCTTCAGTTTGCTTTTGCATCAGCTCAACTGCTTCTCAAACCTTCTTACCACACCTGATCTCATTTTTATCTGGAAGACAACTAGCAATTTAACCAGCCTCACATCCTCGTTGCCTCTGGATAATTAAAGCTTCCTCAAGTAGAATCTCCAATTGTCATGAGAAAAAAATGGACTCTTTATGTTATTGGTATCACTGTAGCCTCCTGAGACTACCAAATGACATCATGCAGAGTGTCTGAATTTAGCAACTGAATATCATAAATCATAGCTACTTAAACTGTACCTGAGCAGTGGGTTTGAGATTTTATTTGCTGAAGCTCTGAAGAGAGCTGATTCTGCAGAGAGAGATATTACAGAGCAGAGATTCATAGGATAATTGTCTGTAGTGCAAGAAAATCTCTGTTCATTACTGCCTGCATGTGGATGTTCACAGCCACAAGCTCAGCTGCTGTTACATGCAATATACTCTTGGTTTGATCAAAACGAAGAGATGAGAAAATGGGAGAAGCACTTCAGCTCCAATTGATATTACCACAAGTTACTTACCAAAACAGAACTGTGCTCATTTTTGCTCGGTGCTCCCCAGCAGCAACACTGAGTCAGCACCAGCAGAGTCTTTACTTTTACCAGATCTTTCTCTGGAGCCATGCAGGAGTCTTGCATATGGTGATTGGGAAAGGTCACCTGCCAGCAGCTGAGGTCTGTGTGCTGACCTGTACTGCATAGTAACCATCTTGGTTTCATCTATTCCCTGTGCTAATTCCATAGCTTTTACCAAGTGGAATGAAATTCCTGACTGGACAGTGTATTGACAGGCTGCAGGGCTTCCAAGGGCTAGAATCAGAGACTGGTTTAGGGTGGAAGGGATCCCAAGAATCATCCAGTTCCAACACCTCCCACTAGAACTTGCGGTCACTCAAGGTCTCATCCAACCTGGTCCTGAACACCTCCCTGGGCAACCTGTGCCAGTGTCTCACCACTCTCACTGCAAACAACTTCTTCCTACCAACCAGTTCCAATCTCTGCCAGTTCAAACCCATTCCTCCTCCTCCTGCCATTACCAGACCTTGTCAATAGTCCCTCCCCAGCCCTCCTGGAGCCCCCTTCAGATCCTGGAAGGCCACTCCAAGGTCTCCTGGAAGCCTTCTCTTCTCACAGATTTGACTCCTTATGCTGAATCTATTTCCTTTAACTATTTTAAGTTCTAAGATCTCATCCTGGGGCCTGCAGGGTTCAGGAATGTATTTTTGCAATGTAAAGCGATAAGGATAGGAAAGGAACAGAAGGGTGACCCTTTGTGGATGAAGTTTCCAGGGATGACAAAATGAAGCTGATAATTTTGGGTTTCTGTGTGGATCTCCATGTCGTGGAGGACCCACAGCCCCAAAATAGACTCACAGACGTTTACCTATCAAACGGACACAAAGGGGGCACAACAGTCCTGGTGCCACACAGTCAGGCCTGCCCAGGGCCCAGGTTGTGTAAGGCACTGTGTAAGCCCCCGGCCTAGCTTATGGCCGGCCGGGTGCCAGGCCCTGCTCCTCCCGTGTTTGGGGAGCCAGGCCTATGGACCCTGCCTAAGCTGGAACGTTTGAGCCGACTGCCAAAAGCCGACTGGATGATACCACGGCCAAAGGACCGTTGGTCTCGGCCCACATCTGATAAATAGGGGGGTACAGGTAAACAAGAGGCTCACCTCTCCCTGCTTGTTCGCTGCCGGCTGCTGCTGCCTTTGTTTGCCGCTGCTATCGCTTTACGTGCTCCTGTGTGCTACGACACTTCGCATCGATCGGGCGGACGACAGAACCACGCGTTCCCGGCCGGCCCGCCCTGCCGGGCCGCCGCTCCAGCGCGCCCTGCCGGCCCCAGGGCCGGCTCCTTGCTACGCACAGCACTCACTCAGACTGCTCCAGCCCGCAAGCCTGGACCCTGCTTTGCCCAGGCGGCTGCTGACCACCCGATGACTTCCTGCGAGCCACGGAGACCTCTCTCGTGTCCGTGGGCCTTCTCAGACGGCCTGCTCAATCTGGACTGAACGAGCAGCACAGCCTCATCGCGTCATTACCACCTGCAGTCCACCACCTGCCCTTCACTGCATCTGTTCTGCTTATGCTTTTGGAGCGCAAATATTGAGCCTTCTGAGCAGCGAGTAGCCGAACTCGCTTCACTCACGTTTGTAAAGGTTTGTGCTTAACCTTTCAGCGGCAGTTTGTGCTGCAGTCTCTCTAGTTAGAGACGTTTCTAACGACTCTTCCTAAATCATTTATTTGACTGTATAGAGACATCCTGCAAAAATAGTTCTACCAACCGCAGCACAGAATCTGTCGGCGTTAGCTGTAAGTAACTCTGGGGAAGTTTTCTCTGTATAATTAATAAACTATTTAATAACTCTTACATCAGCCTCATTACTGTTCACCCCTAACCTAATCCCCTCCTTAACACTCCACGACAGATTAAATTGACTCAAACAGCAGAATAAATCTATCAGCAGAAATGTAAACAACAACAATACTGTTAATGATGTTTGGATTATCATCTCTTTACAACTGAATGGGTTGTTGAAGACGAGGAACCACAAAACCCACTTGGAGCTGTAATTCTGATACCAGCAAACAGTCCAGAGGTAGGAAGCTGCTTGAAACTGTGAGATTTCGATAGAAAGATAGTAAGGACACACTGGGCTTGTGTGTGTTGGTGCAGCATCCTGTGTTTGCCCAACACTATGAAGTATGTGGAGGTGCTGGAGTGTGTCCAGAGCAGGGCCAGGAGGATGCTCAGAGGGCTGCAGCAGCTCTGCTGTGAGCACAGACTCAAAGAGTTGGGGCTGTTGAATCTGCAGAAGAGGAGGCTCCCAGGGGACCTTCTTGTGGCCTTCCAGGATCTGAAGGGGGCTGCAAAAGAGCTGGGGAGGGAATTTTTAAGATGTCAGGGAGTGGCAGGAGTGGGGGGAATGGAGCAAAGCTGGAGGTGGGGAGAGTCAGGCTGGAGGTGAGGAGGAAGTTGTTGAGCATGAGAGGTGAGAGGCTGGCAGGGGTTGCCCAGGGGGGTGGTTGAGGCCCCATGGCTGGAGGTGTTTAAGGCCAGGCTGGCTGAGGCTGTGTGCAGCCTGCTCTAGGGTAGGGTGTCCCTGGGCCTGGCAGGGGGGTTGGAACTGGCTGCTCCTTGTGGTCCCTTCCAACCCTGACTGATTCTAACAGTAAGTATGAGAGACTGGCTCTCTGGGTTGCTTAGATACACTCTGATTTTCTCAGTGGTGATGCAACAGGTTGCAGATAAGCATGAACAAAGAAATGATCAGCAAAGTGTGTGTTCCATGTTTGAAATACTGGTCACACAGGCATACCCCTGCCTGCCTTCATTACTTCCAGGCTTAAAGCCAACACAAGATTTACTTCTCTTCCAATGATGTTTTTTTTTTCTTTCCAGCTTGTTTCTTTTTACTCTCAGTCAGTAAAGCTTAGCCTCAAATGCTGTAAAACCTTTCCTTACACAGCTGCCCATCCAGGTGGAGGTTTTGATGAAGCTGTGACAGATTCAGTGGACGTTTCCTGACACAGCTGGAGTGACCTAATGCCAACCCACACTGCAACAGTCAAGAAAGCTGTATCCTCAGAAAACAATTAAATGCATTATATTTTTAAATTTGTATATTAATTACAAATTAAATTACCTTTCTCATTAATGTTTGATGTGGATGCACCATGTAAATGGTTGTGTCCACAGGCAAGGCAGTGCCGTGGCACCTTCCATCTGCTCGGTGTGGTGATGTGCTGAAGGCTGCAGCAGGAACCTGCCCAGCACCTGGAAAACCTCCAAAGCCAATTTCACAGCAAATTTGCAGAGCCTGATTCTCACTATGGGATCACAAAACATGTACCTAAATCCCCCAAGAGGCAGGTTTGGCAGGCATGCTCAGGGGCAGGTCTAACAGGCACCACGCAATACACAAAGTAGACTTCATTAAGGTGCACAGTTGGGTTTTGTCCAAAGAATGGCAGCCAGACAGAGCACTGCTGAGCCTACCTCTGCTTCATCTAATTACACTACACACTCAAGCTGGGAAGGCCACAATTCATTCCCTGCACCTGTCAGGAGGGATTAAAATCCACACCTAATGCCTCTTTTACAGGTGCTTCTCCAGGGCCCTTCCTCATGTCTCCATCGAGTGCCCCATAGCTGGCATTGTCTTTCTGGCTGCTTCCATCCAAAGTCCTGCAGTATGTCTTGTTGTGACCTTTTTGGTGGGTTTAAGCTGGCAGAGGGGAGATTCAAATGCCACAGACTGTTTTCAGGGCCATGCCCAGATTGTCCTTCACTTCCATGCAGCAGGGTAGTTCCTTTTCTTAGGGACCCAGAGTTTCCCTTTCTACATTAAAAAATAATTAGGAAATCCAGAGTATAAAGTATGAGTAAGATTGCTCTTTATATCAGAACAGGCTTTCTGGTTTCCTAGAACAGAAGGGACTACTTCAGTGGGCAGATACCTGCAATGAGCATCCAGCCTGACTGGTTGAACACTTCAGGGCTGACCAAAATTTAAAGCATGTCCTTAAGAGCATTGCCCAAATGCCTCTTAAGCACTGGCAGGCTTGGGGCATCGACCACCTCTCTAGGAAGCCTGTTTCAGTGTTTGACCACCCAAAGAAATGCTGTGTCATGTCTAGCCTAAACCTCCTTTGGTGCAGCTTTCAACCATCCCCAGATATCCTGTTGCTGGATCTCAGGGAGAAGAGACCAGCACCTGCCTCTCCACTTCCCCTCCTCGGGGAGCTGTAGAGAGCAATGAGGTTGCTCCTTAGCCTCCTTCTTCCCAAACTACACAAACCAAACCTCCTTAGCTGCTCCTCACAGAATATTCCTTCCAGCCCTTTTACCTTGCCCTCTTCTGGAAGCATTCAAGGACCTTTCATGCCCTTCTGAAATCATAGAATCATAGAATGGTTTAGGTTGGAAGGGACCTCAAGGATCATCCAGCTCCAACCCCCTGCCATAGGCAGGGACACCTCCCACTAGAGCAGGCTGCTCAAGGCCTCATCCAGCCTGGTTTTAAACACCTCCAGGGAGGAAGCATCCACAACCTCCCTGGGCAACCTGTGCCAGTGTCTTACCACCCTCACTGTAAAGAACTTCCTCCTAACATCCACTCTAAATCTCCCCTCTGCCAG
>WAAF01014249.1:105927-132214 GCA_013400475.1 Tricholaema leucomelas | reverse complement strand
CAGCCTGTCCAGGTCCTTCTGGATGGCATCCCTGCCCTCCAGCAAGTCAGCTGTGCCACACAGCTTGGTGTCATCTGCAAACTTGCTGAGGGTGCACTCAATTCCTCTGTCCATATCACTGACAAAGAGGTTACAGAGCACTGGTCCCAGCACTGACCCCTGAGGAACACCACTTGGCACCGGTCGCCAGGTGGACATTGTGCCATTGATCACCACTCTCTTCATGCCACCATCCAGCCAATTCCTTATCCAGTGAGTGCTCCACCCATCCAGTCTGTGCTTTTCCAGTTTGGTGACCCAGAACTGCAGTCCTCGAGATAAAGTCTGGATACAGAGGGATAATCCCCCCTCTATTGGGCTTTTAAGGAGGTGATAACTTCTTGGACCATTATCTACCTCTCTGGACTTATCTGCCCTGGCCTATTTAAGTGAATGACTCAGATAAAATAGTCAGAGGAAAAAACCCAAACAACCAAGGGTTTAGATCACATAAAGAACAAACTGGGGGAGAAAAATGTGAAGGATAAGAAAGAGGACGGAGAGACATTGTCAGCCTGCTCCAGGGCGGAAAGACGTTGTCAGTCTGCTCAGCTCACTGGCTGTCGTGCAAGCTCCTAGTGCCCAAAACACACGGCTGGAGAAAGTAAGAGCCTAAATCTGACTTGCAACATCTTTCTGCGTTAGGGAAGTGCTGCTGCTCAGGATGGCTTTTTGAGTTAATTACAGTCAGATCAGTGAAAAATAGACTGAGAAGACAAAAACACTGGCAGAAAAGTTCTTCTGCTACGTTCGCTCTGCAGTACGGAGAGCTATTGCCTCAGCATGGCTGCTGAATAACTGGCGACCAATATTTCATACAGGCTGTGGTTGCATCTTTGCAGCCATAGCAGCAGTGTGGTTCTCATACAGCAATGGGAACAGCTAATTACTGTGCTTTCATAGCTTTGGGTCAGATATTGCTTGCACAGTCACAGAAGCACAGCGAGAGAGAGTAATAATCATCAATAACTAAATATCACATTAAGCCTGCACGAAGAGGAGCAGCAGCTGAGAGCCTGACAGGAAAAATGTGACCCGAGTGATAGGAGTGGCAGGAGCTCTGGAAGCTCTCCTCCTGTGTGGTGCTCTGAGTTCTGATGGTGAACAGACATGGACCGATGGCATCTAGATCCATCTTGTAGGTAGTCTTCCTGGCTGGCCAGCCCAGGACACTGCAACAGCCTTCTGTGCCTGCTGTCTGGCCAGCAGGTCTGCAGGCCCTTAGGAAAAAGGGTTCATCTGATGAGGCTCCAGTCCCAGCCTTAACAATAGGTATCTCTCCATGTGTATCTCTATCTGCTTATCAGTAAAGCAAGGCCTCTTATCTGCAGGATGTGAAACTACTCAACTTAAATGCATTAGTAAAACAAAGCATTAAATTAGCTGATTTTAATTTCACGGCTAAATCATCAAGCATTTCATCTTCTTGGCAAAGGCAGCAAGAGGCATCCTGTCGCTCAGCAAGGAGTGGAGAGGGGCAGAATCTCAGCTGAGCTTGGGGTGCCCAAGCAAGAGCATGAGATCATGGCAAAGGGACTGTGGCTGATTTCATAGAACCAGAGAATCAACCAGGATGGAAGAGACTTCCAAGCTCATCCAGCCCAACCTAGCACCTAGCCCTGGCCAATCGACCAGACCATGGCACTAAGTGCCCCAGCCAGGCTTGGCTTCAACACCTCCAGGCACGGCCACTCCACCACCTCCCTGGGCAGCCCATTCCAATGCCAATCACTCTCTCTGCCAACAACTTCCTCCTCACATCCAGCCTAGACCTGCCCTGCCACAGCTTCAGGCTGTGTCCCCTTCTTCTGTCCCTGGCTGCCTGGCAGCAGAGCCCAACCCCACCTGGCTACAGCCTCCCTGCAGGGAGCTGCAGACAGCAATGAGCTCTGCCCTGAGCCTCCTCTTCTGCAGGCTGCACACCCCCAGCTCCCTCAGCCTCTCCTCACAGGGCTGTGCTCCAGGCCCCTCCCCAGCCTTGCTGCCCTTCTCTCAACACCTTCCAGCACCTCAACATCTCTCTGCAATGGAGGAGCCCAGAACTGGACACAGCACTCCAGGGGTGGCCTGAGCAGTGCTGAGCACAGGGGCAGAAGAACCTCCCTTGTCCTGCTGCCCACACTGCTCCTGAGCCAGCCCAGGATGCCATTGGCTCTGCTGCCCACCTGGGCACTGCTGCCTCCTCTTCAGCTCCTCTCTCCCAGCACCCCCAGCTCCCTCTCTGCCTGGCTGCTCTCAGCCACTCTGTCCCCAGCCTGTAGTGCTGCTTGGGGTTGTTGTGGCCAAAGTGCAGAACCCTGCACTTGGCCTTGTTCAATCTCATCCCATTGGCCTCTGCCCACCCATCCAGCCTGGCCAGGTCCCTCTGCAGGGCTCTCCTACCCTCCAACAGCTCCACAGCTGCTCCTAGCTTGGTGTCACTGCAAACTTACTGATGCTGGACTCAATCCCCTGCTCCAGATCATCAATAAAGATAACTGAACAGATCAAACCGCTCTGCACCAAATGGTACAGTCCAGCGAAGATGCAGTTGCTCTGTGGGTTAAAACAACCAACATTTCTTGTAGCTGAATGCTCCCTGCCCTACCCACCCCCAGTTTAAAAAGTGATGTAAGGAGGCAGGAACACTCTGATTGGCTAATCTGATATGGTTATTATTGTTATGTTAATTGGAGCGTGTAAGGGAGAGGAGTCAGAAGACACTATCATTTCATCTGTATCACAGCAGGGAACTCCAAGCAGTGGAGACTTTCAAGACCTAGTTAATTACTGTATCACATCTTGCAGCCAGAAAAATCCTCTAATAACAGATCATTAATGGAGTAAAGTGTAAGATCCATTAATTAGACACTAGAAGAAGGAAGAAGTCTGCTTGTAACTCTCGGTCATATCGATTCCCTGCACAGGCATCAGCCTGGTAACACCCCACATGCTCCGGACAAGGGAGGATTCAAAACACCCTGAGTGGTTCCAAGGAATGCAAATACTGAATAACTCACAGTGCTTGACTGTGCCTGTGGGAGTGCTTGGAATGATGAGCATCAATGGGGAACCAAAGTCAGACCAGGTCAATAGAAATACACCCTCTAGGTTACAAACTGTGTCCAAACCACAGGTGCTCAGAAGGTGAGAGCCTGCCTGATCACCCACACCTATCTGAGGTGCAAGATGCTCTCCTCAAGGTCTTCCTAAAGATCACAGCTCAAAGCAAACGCTGGTGGGTTGGGCAGGGCCAAATTTAATGAAGTTCAACAAGAGCAAGTGTAGAGTCTGGCATCTGGGAAAGAACAACCTCAGGGCTCAGGATAGATTGGGGACTGACCTGTTGGAAGGGGAAAAGGATTTGGGGGTCCTGGTGCATGGGAGGGTGACCATGAGATATCTTGTCTCTTGACAGCCTGAGGGAGCTGGGGCTCTTTAGCCTGGTGAGCAGGAAACTGAGAGGTGACCTCATCAACATGTAGCAATATGTAAAGGTGAGTGGCAGGAGGCTGGAGCCAGGCTCTGCTGGGTGATGCCCAGGGACAGCACAAGGGGCACTGGGTGGAAGCTGAGGCAGAGGAAGTTTCATGCAAACATGAGGAGGAATTTTGTCCCTGTGAGGGTGCCAGAACCCTGGAACAGGCTGCCCAGGGGGGCTGTGGAGTCTCCCTCTCTGGAGATATTCCAAACCTGCCTGGACTCATTCCTGTGTGATCTGGTCTGGGTGGTCCTGCTCTGGCAGGGGATTGGACTGGATGAGCTCTGGAGGTCCTTTCCAGCCCCTGACATTCTGTGTGATTCATGCAGCAATGGAAGTGGACTCTTTCAGGTGGTATGGGCCTGGTTTAAACTGCAGCTAAAAGAAACCGTTATAATGGTCACTTCTGGTCCTGAAAGACATCAACCTGTTGTCAGGGCATACTTAAAACAGAAGTGCAGGAATCTCTTTACATTTCCTGAAGTGTTGATTTCTGAACACTTTCTAATCCTTTCAAGCACACTTTAAACCTCCCAGCTGATAATGGCTGGTGTGCAATATTTCCTGTCCTTGACTTCATAGCAAGGATACTTTAAGGGAGCAGTGGAATATTCTGTCCCTTCCCCCCTGTCTCTTCCTTCTCTTTACCCATTGTCTCCTTTCTTTTTTCTCACCTTCATTCGGAGATATGAGAGGGAAAGCTAAGCCAAAGCAGGGAGTTTTTCACTGCTCTGAAGGCAAGGAGATTTGCAGTCATCCTAATCCTTGCTGGCAATGAGTTCCCAAGCCCGGGTGCTGCTGCTGAGCAAGCTGCCCTCTGCTCCTCCAGGCTCTGCTGTCATGACTGACGGCTTCACCACTCCTAAAGGGAGGCAGCTGTCAGGGCACAGCTTGGTTGTGAAAAATACCAAGGACCCCCAAACCATCCAGACAAATGAAAACACACCCTCCAGCAGGCACAGAGTTGTAATTCCTTGGGCAGGTCTAGGTTAGCAGGTACTGAAGCAGAACGGAGGCCAGCAAGTGTTCTTTCAGCACGTTTGAGCCCAGCACTAAAGGGGAAGCTTTCCATGGGCCCTTTTCCCTCCCTGAGGTAGGCTCTTAGGAGCTGGCAGAGACACACACTGCGATGGGCCAAAGCCTTGACTAAGAAGATGCTATTTTTGCATGCTCATTTCCTGAGTGCAGCTGCACCTCCAAGCCAAAAGCAGGAAGCCTTGGAAAAGCAAGTCCAGAGCTCAGTTCTGAAATGCATGTTTAAGAGCTCAATGCAGAACCATCTAAGGGGCTGGAGCTTGGATTCGATGGAGGTAATGTACTTCTGTGACTCAGAACATTCCCTCAGACATGCACATCTGGGCCTAAGACCAAACTTTGAACTCCCTTCCTCAAAAATTTGCTTAGCTGTGGTTTTCTCTCGATGCTTTAGAGGGACTTCTAACTGCATCATAGAAGCTGCTCCAGTTTACCACTGAGAAGTAAGGTAAGATTTAGTCATTTTTTGTTGCCTTTTGTTTGTTGGCACACTGAAGCCAAACAAAGCAGGAACTGAACTCAGCCAACTCCCCTCCCAATCTTTGCTGCTGTAAATAGCTAAACAAAATGCTTGATGTGCCTCATTCTTCCTAACTTCTGCTATTCCAAACAAATCACCGCTGGATGTTTCCAAGGCCATTTGTCTTTGATTAAACACTTGGGTTGTGCTTTTTAAGGAATGGTTACTGCTCAATTCCCAGTGCCACATCCCTCACCGTTTCAAGACACTATTTCGAGCTTTTGCAGGGCAGTCGCTCGTCTCAGCTGCTCAGCTGCTTCAAACATCTTTCCCAGCAGCAGCAGCAGCAGCTGCTGGCTGCTTGGCAGGGTTGGCAGCCAGCTGTGGAGCCAGGGCTGCCAGCACCACTGGGGCTGTGCCACAGCAGCCATGCCAATGGGGGCTGCTCCGTGCCCCCGGGCTCGGGTACTCCCCTAACTCTTCAGCAGAAAACTTGGCCTATTTCTCTTCATTTCATAGAACCAGAGAATCAGGCAGGTTGGAAGAGAGCTCCAAGCTCAACCAGCCCAACCTAGCACCCAGCCCTGGCCAAGCAACCAGACCATGGCACTAAGTGCCCCAGCCAGGCTTGGCTTCAACACCTCCAGGCACGGCCACTCCACCACCTCCCTGGGCAGCCCATTCCAATGCCAATCACTCTCTCTGCCAACAACTTCCTTCTAACATCCAGCCTAGACCTGCCCTGCCACAGCTTGAGGCTGTGTCCCCTTCTTCTGTCGCTGGCTGCCTGGCAGCAGAGCCCAACCCCACCTGGCTACAGCCTCCCTGCAGGGAGCTGCAGACAGCAATGAGCTCTGCCCTGAGCCTCCTCTTCTGCAGGCTGCACACCCCCAGCTCCCTCAGCCTCTCCTCACACCTAGGCCCCTCCCCAGCCTTGGTGCCCTTCTCTGGACGTTGCGGTTCAGAAGACTTCCACAACACCATTCCAAGGTAGTTTTCGTGGGTGCTGTACAAACGGCGTCACGGCCAGGCTACCTGATACATTCGGTTGACCTCGGTGATCCTGGGGGTCTTTACCAGCCGTAATGCTCCTGTTACTCTGTCATTATCGTGGCGCAGAGTGCCAGAAGCAGGGACTCGGCTCCGCGGGCGCTGAGCTCCCCGCGCAGCAGCGGCCGAGCGGCGCCAGCAGGGCTGGCCGTGCGCGCTCACACGGCAGGCAGCAGCTGCGGCTCGCTGTGCGCTGACGCCTGCGGCACACTGCCACCTGGAGGACTCGGAGTGCAGCTGGAAGAGCGTCTCCGCTTCCGGCTGTGTTTTAGCTCCTCAAAAGGGCTTTCAGCTTCCATGCGGCACCCCGGACAGAGAAGTTAGACGGGAAGCCGGGTTTATGTATAAACAAAGGTCTGTGGTTTATTATAGCACTCTGACTCCTCTTGTGAGTGACCCACGTCCACATTGCTTAATCCCCTTTAATCCTGGAGTGCAAACGCAGCTGGAGTTCTTTCTCCCTTTCTCCATGTTCCTCATTTTGAAGCAGGCCTATTTATTTTATTATTGTTATTAATGAGACGTGTGAAAGCTCTAACATCTTACAAACTGTGTTGTGTTTCTGGCTGCTCAGTCGCTTGCAAACTGCAGCGATCATCGGTGCACTAAGGCTCTGCTATGTCTTTAGGTTTTGGATACTCAGATTTCAACACCAAGCCTCTGGCCACGTAAGCATACTGAAAGAGTCCTTAGCGTTTTCAGGGATGAGAACAAAGAGCTCAGTGAAAAGCACTTCCTCGGCGTTCCAGAGGTGTTGAAAAGAGTGCCTTGCATCTGCTAAAAATACCTCCTCCTCTTTCCTCTGATCGATTGCCCATCGCATGCACAGGTGCCAGCCTGTGTGTGCACACCCCAAATGCTTTTTAAAGAATATATTTACTTAGAAAATATTACTGAGATCTGGCGAGGGTTTGTAATTCAAATCGTGGACTGGATACACATTGATTCTCAGTTGTCAAGTAAGGTTTTAAATAGATACTGTTAGTGATTTAGGCCTCTGGTTAACAAATGCAATGTGGAAGTGCAAATGCTTCCAGCTGAGCATGCTAAGCAAAAAACTCCAGATGACCTCTGGCAATGATTTGGCCCAAATCTGTCTGAGACCTGTGCACTTCTTTAAAGAAACCTTTTAAATGGCCCAGGATGAAAAGTCTCTCTTTGGCTTACCTCCCTTGTCACACATAAGGTGCTGATGGAAAGGAGATGGGAACGACTTTGGGTGCACTCAGCTTACTGTTTTGCCGTGCCCTCAGCAACGTGGTCTGCAGTTTCAGCCTGGGGCACTCACTGCACCTTGAGCACAGCCCCAAAGGTACTGCCACGAGCATCTGCCCATGTCTCCTTGCTTCCAGCATATGTCCCAAGGCACACAGAATCTTTTGTAAAGAAAACTATACTGGAGACAAGCTACTCGAAGGATGAAACCATGCCAGTCCCTAAGCTTGCAAAACTCTGCTCAGACTCAAATGAGAGCAGAGTCCCACCTGCCAGGCTGGGGTCCTGCCTGCATTGGATGTGTCTGTTCCAACACCCAACTGTTCAAACTTCAGGCATTTCAGCCATGAACAGTCAGTAGCTGTAGCTGTGAAGAGGAGATCTTTCAAGGATAAAAAAACCTGGTATGACCTAAGACAGAACTTGAAGACACTCCTGATTTCCCCCTTTGAGAAAAACACCTCTCTTGCAAGTCCAATCTCACATGAATACAGATAAATAACTTCTGCTGGTGCTTTTGGTGCAGAACTAATCATGTCCTTCCAATCACGTTTTCAGATTTTGTTTTGAATCCCTCAGGCCCAATCTAGCTTAGTGTTTGATTGTTTCATTTTAGATCTGCATAGTCTGACAAGTTTTCCTTTTGCCTTGGAGAAGCAGAATTGCTGAGGTGTGGCAGTTATTGCTGTGCCCTTCATCAGCTTCATCTCTGTTGTGCTGCTGCTGTGACAGAATCATGGAATCAGTTTTCTCTTTGGGAGAGCTGCATTTCTGAGCAGGATGCAGCACCCAAGTCAGACAAAACAAAGAGGCTTTCTCTGTGGCCGGCCATGGAATGCAGGTCTCCAGAGTCATCAAGGTCTTTAGCAGTTTGAGTTTAGCCAGGTGCTAAAGCTTGGAGGAGCAAGAGCCAGAGCAGCTGACTCAAGCTGGCCAACAGAAGTGTTCCATAAACGTCATAGCCACAGTTTGCTAGACGGCTTGCCGGGGTGGGCTCTCCTCACAATGGTCAGCATCCTCCCAGGCTCTCATCTGTCACTCTGCTCTTCTGCTCACCTGGACCCTCCTGCCCTCCCTGGAGCTGTGCTGCTGGCAGTTTGGCACTGAGCATTCGCTGGTGGGAGTGCACAGCTGGCACCTGCCACATGGACTGAAGACAACTTTGTGTGCCTGGCGTTAGTGTTAATGTTAGAGGGTTTGTCATCATCATATTAAACCTGTTCCCACTCCAACCCATGGGATTCCTTTGCTTTCCCCAGCTGCTCCTCTCAGAGCGGGTGGTGACTGAGTGACACAACAACTGACTAAAGGAAGACAATGCTGGAAGGTCTGGAGAGCTCAACACCTGGTGTGGCAGCTGCAACACAAGCTCCACAGAAGGAGCCTGCAGGCACTTGCCCCCCACCCACTGGCTGCTGCAACACAAGCTCCACAGAAGGAGCCTGCAGGCACTTGCCCCCCCATCCACTGGCTGCCAGGCAGACTGTGCAGCAGACAGCTGAAGGTAGCAAGGGGCATTGCTGAGGGTCTGCCTTTTACCAGCAGCTGCAATACCATGAACCGAGGGGAAGAGAAGTGAGTACGTTCCCCTTTAGAGCAAGGGCACAGGGCATTCAGGGAATGTTGTCAGCTGGGTGGAATGTTGTTACCTACAACCAATGTTAGCTGAAGACCAGACTTAGTTGCTCCTTGAGACTTTTCTAATGGAGCTCAGATACCCACAGGCAGTTCTTGGGCTTACTGATTTTTCACCTTCCTGGGAGAACATTGCTGAAGAATGTGGGCAGGAGCCTCTGGCCTGAGGTTTAACAAAGCAGAAAATGAGAAACTGCTGCTCAGAAATTGCAAGATCTAACAAACAGCAAAGTGAGACTGACAGGAGTCACAGAGAGGAACGACCAGCTGACAGAGACCCCTCGGGGCAGCCAGGTGAGGAATGCCCAGTCAGCACAGGACAACCTCACATGGGATAACCTTGCCTGGGGCTGAGCAACAATAGATCTTTTGAAACCTTTGCTTAAACACAAACTAACAAAAGCAGCTGACAGTGTCAGTGGAGACTGAGTATGACTACAAGCTCCAAATTGTGCCATAAAGATCATAGAATCATAGAAGCAGCCAGGTTGGAAGAGAGCTCCAAGCTCATCCAGCCCAACCTAGCACCCAGCCCTGGCCAATCACCCAGACCATGGCACTAAGTGCTCCAGCCAGGCTTGGCTTCAACACCTCCAGGGAGGTCTTCTTAAGACTTAATCCTCTCAAGAAGAGTTATGTGGGACTTACCTGGGGAGTTGCTGTTGAGCTTTGTGATTTACACTAGCACAGGATGCTGTGCTGTTTAACTTTGGACAGCCCGTGCTGGTAACAGCTGTGTCAGTGCTTGGCCTGGCTGTCCAGCACGAGAAGCACCTTTCAGCTCTGAGGGCTGTCTTTCTGTCAGGCTGGAGCAGAGTTACAGGCAGTGATCTCACTCAGCTCGTGTGTGATGGAGCCATTACAAAATGTAGCACATTATTTACAGCTGGCTCAGAGCCAGGACCATGACAGGCAGTGAAGGTCAGGACTGAAATAGTTCCGTTTTTAAGAATGCAGGAGAAAGTTTCAACTTCATTTGCTAGGGCCTATGGGTCACTGCCTTTGCCCATTCCAAACACAGATACCATGTGTCAGGGAGACTGTCAGGGAGCCTGCAGGACAAGAAATGCAAATAGAGTCTGCTTGGTAGCCAAGGATGGAGCTCCTGCCTGCTCCAGAGCACTGGGTTAGTTCAGATGGAGCAAGCATGCAGAACAAACAGGCATGCTTTTTTAATCCATCTGTTTCTCTTCCAGAGCTATTCATATCAGCATCACCTAGGAGACCCTGCAAAGATGCATCTGATTATAGTTCTAGCTCAGCCCAGGTGGGAAAACACAGAAAATGGAGGCAGGGATTGTCTCATGCTGCCCAGAAGGCAAACTGCACCTTGGGCTGTGTACAGAGGGGTGTAGGCAGCAGGGCATGAGAGGAGAGAAAGGATTATGCCCCTTGATTCTGCTCTGCTCAGACCCCACCTCAAATATTCTGCCTCCAGTTTTGGTGTCCCCAGCAGAGGAAGGACACAGAGCTGCTGGAGTGAGGCCAGAGGAGGCCACAGAGATGCTGCCAGGGCTGGAGCAGCTCTGCTGTGAGCACAGGCTGAGGGAGCTGGGGGGGTGCAGCCTGCAGAGGAGAAGGCTCCAGGGGCACCTCAGAGCTGCCTGCCAAGAGCTGAAGGCAGCCTGCAGGAAGGCTGCAGAGGGACTTTGCATCAGGGGCTCTAGAGACAGGCCAAGGGGCAATGGTTTGGAGCTGAGGCAGAGCAGGGTGAGAGTGGAGCTGAGGAAAGAGTTGTTGAGTGTGAGGGTGCTGAGAGTGTGGCCCAGGCTGCCCAGGGAGGCTGTGGCTGCCTCCTTGCTGGGGGTGCTGCAGGCCAGGCTGGATGAGGCCTTGAGCAGCTGAGTGTAGCTGGGAGGTGTCCCTGGGCATGGTGGGGAGAGTGGAGGAGATGAGCTCTGAGTTCCCTTCCAGCCTGAGCTGTTCTGGGACTCTGTGGTGCTGCTCTAAGGGACTGATTTTTCAGACTTTCTCAGAGGTTAGACATTTAATCATCAGTGACAGTTCTGGCCAGAACTGTACCAAACTACTGGTCAAAAGAGAAACAGAGATGGGAATAACTTGCAGAAGGAATTGCTTGTCATGAAGATCTCTAGAGAGAACAGGTAGAGAACTGTGTGAAAATTAGGTTCCATGCCCCATAAAGTGTTCCTACCCTTTGGAAAGATTTTATTTGTCTTGAAATATGACAACACTGACATGCAAAACAATATGCTAGAAGGAGCTTACTGAAACTAGTGAAATGTTTTGTTTCTAAGAATTGGCTCCAGTAAAAGCTCCTCAAAATGTCACTGTGTTTACAGTTCAGAATGCTGCTCCCTTGTGGGTTTTCACACAGAATATCAGCATGCTGAGCTGGAAAGTACTTTCCTAACACTGAAAAGCGTTTTAAAGGAAAGCACATATCAGAAAAGAGGGTGAGGATAAAAGCCTTGAAATAGCTGTAAGCAGTCACCAGTCCCCTGGAACAAGCCAAGCCCCTTGTTGTGTTCTGTGGAAGGCACAAGAAGGCACAGGTGCTCTCCTCACATGCAGCGTGGAGAGCCAAGGGAAAGCTGCGTTGTGCTCTGTGTGACTTGTGTGTGCTGCAGGTTTGCGCATTCATACTTGTGGCCTTCCTGCCCTGCCAGTCTGCCACACAGACTTACACCAAGGTTCTGAAGGGACAGTTCCCAGAAGCGTGGTTTGTGCCAGCGCCACAGCCAGACCCCGAGTCTGCGCCCTGCCGTCCATCAGTGTCACCCACTCCCGGTGTGACGCTGAGAATGGGTATCCTGCATGGGCATCATGCATGGCAAAGAGAGAAAACTGCTGTCTGCAGAGCTGACTCGCGTTAGCAAGCACGAACCAAACTCTGAGGACGAGTTACCTGAGGCGGGGAGCAGCTAGCCTTGGCTACCAGTAGTAACCTTGGCAGAGGAGCAGATCCTCAGAGCAGGTTTCCTGGCAGAAAATGATGGTTTGTACCTTTTTCTCTCTTCTTATCCTTATTCTCCCCATTCAAACTGCTGGATAATTACTGCTGTGGAAGCATGCTGGGGTAATGTGATCATTCCCCAAGTGATTTCACTTTATTAATTAAAGTCATATTTGGCTAGTGGGATTAGGTGGCTGCTGCTATCTCAGCACCCAGGTGTGGACTGCAGGCCGTTGTTGCTTAACATCACTATCCTACAAAGCAAGTGCACGTTCTACCCAGTGTACAAGAGGGACAGTGCTTCTTACCTATCTGAGCTCTGCTAGTTTCTGGAGGAAAGAATAATGATAACAACCCCCCAGTTATTTTATTCTGTTTCCTGTCTAAAAAAGGGGAGCCAAGAGAAGTGTTTTGTCACTATGTTTGGTGCCTGTGTTGGTTGCTAATGGTGTACTTAGTACATCAGCAGTCACAATTCACTGGAGGTGATAGCATGGGAGAGCAGCTCAACACTCTTTCAGATTCAGTGAAAGGATAATTAAGCATCTTGCCATTTGGAGAGAGCTGGAAGAGCAGAAGCTCCTGCTAGAGGCACTGCAAGAGGCTGGAGAGGGAAAGCTGTTTCTGGAAGGAAGGGTGTCTGTGTGGAAGGTCTCAGTGGTGAAGGACTGAAAAGGTTGAGAAGGTGAGTTCAGCTAAGGAGGAGATTATGAGGAGAGCTCCTTTATGGCAGACAGCATGAACTTCTGAAGGACAAGAACTACCTTCTGTTGTTTATTCCACCCCTCTCCAGGCACAGCTCCTGAGCATTAGCCAACCAGTTGCTTTGCCTTCGTCAAGTATGCAAACACTGAACTTCACCCTACTGTTCTTATGCTCAGGAACAGTTGGTGTGGGATCAAGCAGGTCCTGAGGGGCTGCAGATAGGTCCCAAACAGAGAAAACTTCTCCATGCTGAAGCAGGGTTTGGTCATGCAGTCTCTGCTCAGAGGTTTAGCAATCCAGTTCCTACCAGCTTGGCTGCTCTCCCCTAAACCTGCATTTTTGCTGTACTAGGGGTCCCAAAGCTGGAGGCTTGAGTGCTGCATAGACGTTGAGAATTCCTTCCCTTGGCTGACACTTGTGCTGCTGCCAGTGCAGCCCTGGAGGCTGGTGTGCCTCTCTGCTGCCCAGGTGCTGCTGCTGCACATTCAGCCCAACGCTCATCAGCTCCTCTCTAGCCTCTTCCACAGACTGCTGCAGCCCAGCAGTGCTCAGGCTGCGTTGCTGCAGGGGCTTGCTTATTTACAGGTGCAGGACCTTGCCTCTGCTCTCCCTGAATCCCATAAGGCACCTGCTGGCCTGCTCCAGCCTGCCTGAGTCGATCTGGATGAGAGTCCAGCACATGAGCATACCAGCTGCTGTCACCAGGCTGCTGCCACTGGCATAGCTTAACATTATAGAGCTGTAGAATCATTTAAGCTGTAGAATCAAGCAGGTTGGAAGAGAGCTCCAAGCTCAGCCAGCCCAACCTAGCACCCAGCCCTGCCCAACCAACCAGACCATGGCACTAAGTGCCCCAGCCAGGCTTGGCTTCAACACCTCCAGGCACGGCCACTCCACCACCTCCCTGGGCAGCCCATTCCAATGCCAATCACTCTCTCTGCCAACAACTTCCTCCTCACATCCAGCCCAGACCAGCCCTGGCACAGCTTGAGGCTGTGTACCCTCGTTCTGTTGCTGGCTGCCTGGCAGCAGAGCCCAACCCCAGCTGGCTACAGCCTCCCTTCAGGTAGCTGCAGATCATTTAGTTCCACTATAAACCTATCAGTGTCAAGTTGTCTGCTGAATCAGGTCCCTCAGTACCACACCTACACCTCTGGGTATGCACAGGTCGTGTAGACCCCTACACAGATTATGCTTGCAGTCACACTAGGGTTACAGCTTGTCCCCCAGGCTCTCACCCATGACACCCTGCACTTTAAAAGTGCATTTTTTAGTTCTGATGAAGATGCTCTCTCCTGAGGTTCTATTGAAGTGCAGAGGTGCTAAATGAAGCCAGACCTCCAAGTGAGTAAGAATCATGCTCTCAGGAGTCACGTGCCAACTCACCCGATTAACGTTCTCCTCGGAAGGTTTTCCTTCTTTCTTTCCCATCTTGTATGGAACTTCAGTTTGAAAAATGCTGGCTTTGACAGAGTTGGTGGAATGATAATTAGCTCATCATGAAAGAGAAATTTAAAGCTATGAAAGAGTGAGGCACAGTCAGGTCTATCTGAGATAAGTAGAATAGAATCATAGAATAGAAGTAGGAGGTCCTTTGCTTCAGATGTCGCCAAGGCCATGTGCCACTCTGCTTTTAACCCTCAAACAACCATTAAGAGTCCAGTGGGCTACCAGTGCCCCACTGGGAGAAACCCAAATCTCCATCTGAAGGTCTCTGGAGGATCTTGAAATGTGTCCTGCCTTACAGAAGGCAAATCACAGGTGCAGCTCTTCACTCCCCAGCTCTGAGTGAAGGAAATCTGGCTCTGAATAGCTGCTGGCAGAGCTGAGCTTCCTACCTTGGCTTACAAATGCAACTAATTTAAGGAGAAGCTTGCTTAGAGTCTGTCCCCAAATGCTCTAGAAACTTCCCAGAGCCCTGATCAGTTCATTACATTCGGGCATGTGTTCAAATTTCATCACACCCTGAGCTGTCCTCAGCCCCTCTTGCCTGTGCTGATGTCAAGAAGAAGATTTCTGCTTTGCTGCTGTGAAGTTGGAATTGTTGCTAACTGCTGCAAAGCTGTCTGAAGGCTTCTTATCATCATCAGATGACCTGGATGCTCAGTGCTTCTGCACAACACTCTCTTCCATCAAGGAACTGATTGTTTTCTTTTCTGGGTATCCTTGCACGGCCCTGAGTAGAAGATTAAATGTGTTTATCTTCCTCCTTCCCTTTTCCCTCAGCTAAGCTGTCAAATCACCACTCATCCTTCTGCACAGCAGTTTCTGACTTTGCACAACCCAGAGGAGAAAGGAGAGTGGAAGGGAATGAGAATTGTTCTGCAGTTCACAGATGGGCCCAGGAAGATGAGAGCAGATATTCGCTCAGATGCAGACTTCAGAAGACCATTATGGGGAAGTAAGGAAGGGGCAAAGCAACATTTGGAGACTCAACTGCTAATAGAGACAGGTCTGCCAACTCAGACCACAAGCAGATAGAAGCAGTCAGACCGAGGGGACATTCCACCATTTCTAGATACCAGATAGTCTCTTTACTGGCAAGCTCCTGAGCATTTGAGTAGAGAATGTGATCACAGAATCCTAGGATGGCTCAGGCTGGAAGGGAGCTCAGAGCTCATCGCCTACAACCTCCCTGCCATGCCCAAGGACACCTCTCAGCTACACTCAGCTGCTCAAGGCCTCATCCAGCCTGGCCTGCAGCACCCCCAGCAAGGAGGCAGCCACAGCCTCCCTGGGCAGCCTGGGCCACACTCTCAGCACCCTCACACTCAACAACTCCTTCCTCAGCTCCACTCTAAGCCTGCTCTGCCTCAGCTCCAAACCATTGTCCCTTGGCCTGTCTCTAGAGCCCCTGATGCAAAGTCCCTCTGCAGCCTTCCTGCAGGCTGCCTTCAGCTCTTGGCAGGCAGCTCTGAGGTGCCCCTGGAGCCTTCTCCTCTGCAGGCTGCACCCTCCCAGCTCCCTCAGCCTGTGCTCACAGCAGAGCTGCTCCAAACCACCATGAATGATTAAGTCATTAATTTGAAGCTCTGAAGAGTGTGGAGAACACAGAGATGATGTTATGATCATGTTACAGAGACCAGCAAATCAGTTTGTAATACAGATCAGAAGGCTCTGCCTGCTCATGTAAAATGTGCATTTCATACTCTGGTGGATCTGCAGAACAACAACATAGTAGAGCCAAGGGAAAATGCCAGCTGATCTGCTGGTGGCTCCTCTTCAGAGAATCAGGCAGGTTGGAAGAGACCTCCAAGCTCATCCAGTCCCACCTATCACCCAGCCCTATCCAATCAACCAGACCTATGGACACGGTGCACCGATAGACCGTTTGATGGTTTGCTGTTTCTTGGTATTACCTTATCGTTAAGCAAAGAGACAAGAGGAAGAGCAGAACTGTAAGCAGCAGCCTGTCAAATGCAGAAATCCTAACACTGCAGAAACCCACCAGTTCTGGCCTGTATTTCAGTGGAGTTAAACATTGCTGAAGATGAGAGAAGTGCACAATAACAGTTGTCATGGCTTCAGGTTCCCCCTCCTGTGTTTAAAATGTGCATCCAGCTGCTGCATTTGTTACCACTTGTCCACATCTCTCTGCCTGCCTTTTCAGCTCTCATTATTTAAGATAATTTTCTTCTTTTACTACGTTTTCTTCATCCTCCCATACACATTCTGAATTTTTTCCTAAAGATTTTTATACCCAACTGCAGTTTCTGGCATACTTTGTTTGCTGTAGCACTTCCCAAGTCTTTGTGTTTCGGTTCTGTCTTCATGGCTTCACTCTCTGTACCTAATCAGTGTTTCACAGTGTTGTAGGCACCTTTAGCCAGCTGGAATCTAGGCTTCCTGTTCCTAGTAAAGGCATTAGAAAGTGCACTGAAATTGTGCTGTATGGAGAAATATTGGTCAGGAGGACTGCAGAGACAAGAAGTGCTGACACAGGGCTGATGGTTCCAGCTCCTGCGCTCTGCAAGCCTGCAGGACAAGCAGCCTCACACCTCAAGGAGCAGGAAACAGTGATGGGGCACGGTTCCATTCTTCATCTGATGTCTCTCCTGTACAAAGAGTGACAACGGGCATGTCACAGCAGTGGGGCCACACAGACACCCAGAGAGAACAGCCCATCAAGTGGTGGGAGGTTACGTGGAGGATCTGCTCATCCTGCTGACCAGAGCTGGCCCATGAGGACGGGACACAGCCTCATTTTCTGACCTGGGTATGTCTGGTTTAGGAGAAATCTTTTGTCACCTCCCGCTCATATACATAGCACAGAAACATCCACTGCAGTATGGAGAAGCTGAGTGCAGCCTGAGAAAGCACCCTTGGGTGTACAGAGTGCTGCTGTAGCTCAAGGAGAGCCAGAGATGGCTTCACACCAGCGGAGAAGCTCTCCCTCCTGCCTCATCGTTGTCACCACCAGCACTGCCGCGCAGAGCTGTGCGGAGTGCTCACAACTTGTCATCAAGACAGAAGCACTTCTGCTGCTGCTGCTGCTGCTGCTGCCAGGTCTCCAGCTGCACAACTTCCTGACAACCTTCCTGACTTAGCAGACCTCTGGAAGCATTTCTTTCATTTTCTTTCTCCTTCTAAGCCCTTCACAGGAGCAACTCTGCCCATCCTCCTGCTGCTTTAGTCTCTCAGATAAGCTGAGAGCTCTCAAAGGTACTGTGCCCGTGCTGGGCAGATTTATTCTCTCAATCTGGGGCAATAACTGCTTCTCACCTGCACTTTTCCATCTGGTAAAAGAGACGAGGCAGAAAAGGCTTCATGGGCTTGAGCTGGTCTCAGTGAGCCATTGTTACCCACTAAAATAGCACCAAACTGCCCACGAGTGCTAGCTGGAGGCCAAGAAAGTGATACCTGGCCAGGAACGACCTGCTGCTGCTGCTGCTGCTTCTTGCGTGTTTGGCTCGGGTTTTGTGTTCATCAGAGATGCAGGCAAAGAGTTGCCATCCAGCTGTAAAATCAGACCTGCAAAGCCTCAGTCATCAGGTCAGGGTGAGTTCAGGAGGCCCTGGAGCTCCTCAGAACACCGCAGTGAGAAACCACAGGGCAAAAGCAGCTGCCAGGAGCCGGTTCCCAACACCATGTCAGATGAGACTGTGACCAGCCACACACACACACAGAGTGTGTGATTCCACACACAGATTCCAGCAGTCTGAAGCAAATGTCACTGCCAGCTTCTTCAAGCTCCCAGGAGGCTCTGAGATCCCTCTGCCACAGACCTTATTATATTCTCAGGCTGAAACAGAGCAAAAACTCCCCAAACATTTCCCTCCTTTTTCTACTCTGATTTGATTTCCCAGCTTGGAATGAAGTTGTTATTGAATTGACTTAGCTGGAAACAGAACCAGAGAACATATTTTCCTGTACGTGCAGAAGAAGGAACATCTGCTAAAAGATGGACTTGTACTCCAACAACATAATTCCAAAGATTGAGCTAATAACTCCTACTTCATTGCCATTTAGAGCAAATGCTTACTGACTCTTCTTTTTTGATGTGTAGTTAATTAATCTAACTTCATATTCTTTAGAATTTTGCCTTACTCCCATTTTTATTTTTAGTATCTGTTCATGGTTACCTGCTTAGGTATGCATTAAAAATTCCTTGCTCCTGTTCTGCATCCTCTAGCTTGCTCTCTGGCCGTGCTTTGTTTAGCAGCACTAAATGCAGCTGCTGGAAACGATGGCCTGCTGTGAAACAACACTCTTTGGTAAGAGCATGCTTAATTTGAATTTTGGGGAGATCCGAGGCCGATTTGATTGTTATTAAATAATTTATTAATATATACAAAACATTTCCCCAAACTTATATACAATAAACCCACACAAATCCTTTGTACACTGTTAGTGAAATTACTCTGCAGAATGTCCATTTACAGTTGAATTAAACAATTTGGTACAGGTTTTAGAGAAGCTCCAATTGCTCAAATCAAAGAGTCTTGTGGCAGAAAGTGCCACTGGTGGAGTCAGTAAAGGTCCTTTGCAACTTGAATAAGAGAGTTTGAGTACTCACAAAATCAATTTGGTATCTGTGGTCCCCAGAATGAGGTGAAGGCAGTCACGGAGTTGATCCCCGTGGGATAACAGTTCTTGGGGTTCTGGGGTGCGCTGTCTGAGAAGATCAGGCTGAATCGCTGCAGGTCGTCATGGGACAAAGGCAGCAGCCTCAGGCAGAAGTCAGACGGGTGGAGAATAGAAAGGGTGGCGAAAGCCGAAAACAGGAGGCAACAGGCAAAAGCCAAAGGCAAAAGGAAGGTCCCCAAGGCAAAGGAGGGGGTGTCCCGAAGGCAAAGGAGAGGGTGTCCCGAAGGCACAGGAGGGGGTGTCCCAAAGGCAAAGGAGGGGGTGTCCCGAAGGCAAAGGAGGGGGTGTCCCAAAGGCAAAGGAGGGGGTGTCCCAAAGGCAAAGGAGGGGTGTCCCAAAGGCAAAGGAGGGGTGTCCCAAAGGCAAAGCAGGGCGCCTTGTTTACTCAGATTGCCCCATGTATAAGCAATGTATGGAGATGGATGGGTCTGTCGGCCACAGCACTGTCCAATAGGCTTCTGTCGTCAGGCAGGGACATGCCATATTTGGAAAGGTCCCCAGGTCCTGTACCCCAACTATGGGCAGAGCAGGAGCAAGCCACACGCCCAATGCGTGAGCTTACGCAACGTGACTACCCCGTGGGTCTGAGCAGAGCAGACAGTGTGGTGCCAAGGCCATTGTCCCCCCCAGTGTGCCTTCAACGTGTTTACCTCTGTCTGGGGTATGCCAGCATGTCCAGACAGGGCAAAAGCAAAGTGAGGAACAGGAATAAGCCTATTTTCGGGCCTACAGCCCCTCCATGACAGGTAAGAGCGTGATGTGCAGTCATGGTAGCATGGGGCCTCATGACTCCCTGATTCTGGCCTGTCTGCATGGGCAAGTTTGGCTATGCACTGACTGGAACCTTCCTAGTGTTGGTGGAACCTGCTTGAGCCGGAGCCGTGGGCTAGCTGATGTTCCAAGTCTGTGCTGGTGCTTGCTGCCAGCCCTTTGAGTTCTGCAGTCTGGGACACACAGCTGCCTCCTTCAGCAAGCAGAACCCCTGCTTTCTGCCTGGGTTTTGTGGAGACTTTCTAGGCTGGGCACAGGCTGCCAGCATTAATGGCTGATGCTGCAGCAGCACAGGGAACATTGCTCCTCACCGTCTCTTGCGGGCCACGTGTGTCTAGTACGGAGCTGGAGAACTGTCTGCCTGGGAGTCAGCTTCAAGTGCCCAAAGCGTGCCCAAAGGCCACACGATGCTCTCCTGGTTTAGAGGTGAGCTTTAGGTGCTCTGTGCCTTGTCAGATGCCCCATGGAAATCCTGATCTGCTGGTGCTTGTTCTCTAGGCAGAGCTTGTTCAATCGATTCTGTCCTCACTCTGAGTTCACAGTCTAAAACAATACCCACCTTGCTGCTGGTTTTCAAGTGATGCAGAAATCACTGTCTGTCACCTGGCAGTTCTGTGCTTGCCTAAAGAGGAGAGAAGATCTGGCAAATAATCCACACACACATGCACTTGTCATTTGCAGATGAGCTTCACTGAACAGGCCAACAACACATGGGAACTGTCAGCTCTACAGGCTGACCTTCTGAGTATGAAGGCTTTGATAAAGACACTGCCTGACTGCAGCCTTGAGTGCAACCATAGCATTTCTTCTTCCCAGGCACAGCA
This sequence comes from Tricholaema leucomelas, assembly GCA_013400475.1. NCBI lineage: Eukaryota > Metazoa > Chordata > Aves > Piciformes > Lybiidae > Tricholaema lacrymosa > Tricholaema leucomelas. The sequence continues at coordinate 112,016 of WAAF01014249.1, read as the reverse complement.
GGTGTTTGGTCAGTAGACATTCTCTGTCATGCACAGATCACAGCAGAAATTGCAGTTCCTTATTCTGAGTGTTCTTTATCTGCTTGTACAATTCTGCTGTTGCTGGAGGGTTGTCATCTTGCTAAAGTTCAAAGCTGGGTATCAGAGCGGGGCAGATATCCAGCTCCACTGCAGTTATTTTCCTATGGCTGCATAGTTCTGCTTAGTGGCAAACATTCTTAACTTGATCTTGCACTACTGCTAATGGAGTTCCATTAAGCTTTTCATTCGCTTCCCACCCTGCTAGCAGCTCTCTTTGCTCACGTATGGTGTCAGTGGGAGCAGCTGCTGCACATCTGCATTTAAAAACAAAGGCCTGCAGTTTGGTATCTACCATCCCACAGAGGATGAATCTGGATGTGTGCACCCAGATGTCAGTGCATGCATGTGCTTATTGCCTTGATTAATTGCTGCACCCAGGAATGTCACAGGGACTGCAGCTCCAGAGCCTGGTGCTCTGAGTGGTTCAGTATGATAATGCCTATTCTGATTCACTGCTGCAGAAAAGTTCATAAATCAGGAGTCCATGTTCTTAGTTTAATTTAGAATAGGTTAAAATATGAATCACTCCATTTCCATTTCCTCTCTGATGTACCTAATGCACACATCTGTCACCTAAACATCCTAATGAATTAGGGAAAGCAGGCCTTGCTTTCCCTCTTCATCATCAGCAAGGTTCCAGAAGTGACAAGATGAGCAGTTTCAGTGTCTGAAGACTGTAACCCAGCCTCCTCCAAAAGGCCACTCCTGTTCTGCACAGGCCTGCTCAGTGGTGCATCACTACACCACACTCAACTTGCACACTTGCATCTGCAGCCCTTGTTTGTGTTACCTGCAATGCTTCTTAGGTAAGCCTCCTCTGCTGCAGTGCGTTTCCATACCAGAACTAAACATTAGTTTCACAAACTGTTGTGAACTCCTGGTTTTTTTCCCCAACTAATTCCCAAATTCCATGCATTTAGCATGGTGCTACAGCAGTAATTAGCAAAGTGCTGAGCCAGCACTTTCATCTGTGGTGCAAGGCATGGTGAGGTTCTACAGCATATTTTTCTCTCTTCGTGCTGATTTTTATTAACCTCTGTGTCCTTCAGTCTTCTAATGCCTCAGGTTACCAAACTCTCCGATGCTAGAAGTAGTCCCTATCCTGAAGGAGCAGCAGTGCAGGTTTAAACCGTTTCTGGAACCTCTTCTTAAAACCCCAATAAAATAAGAGGATTTTTTGAATACTCAAATAGTCTTGAATTCCTCTGTCTTTACAGGAAAGGTCCTCTACATTGCACAGAAATACTGCTGGACAAGTCTTCCTTCCTGAAGAGTCAACCACTCTTCATAAGAATCTCACATTCCCCAGGGGATGACTTCAGCACCATCAGCCATTTCCTCATCCTGTTGTCTGCTCCCCTTGTGGCAGCTGAGCTCTCCTCCCAGTGTGTATTGATGCTGGCTGCTGCTTTGGTTGCCCCAGAGAAAGACTGTCCATAACAGGGTTTAACCTTCTGAGGCAAGGTCTTTAGATGCTCCTGTCCTTACAGCTAGGAGGCTCCCAAGTGACCTTATTATGACCTTTCAGGATCTGAAGGGGGCTACAGGAAAGCTGGAGAGGGACTCTTTAGGCTGTCAGGTAGGGATAAGACTGGGGGGATTGGAACAGAGCTAGAAATGGGTAGAGTCAGCGTGGAGGTGAGGAGGAAGTTGTTGAGCATGAGGGTGGTGAGAGCCTGGCATGGGTTGTCCAGGGAGGTGGTGGAAGCCCCATGCCTGGAGGTGTTTAAGGCCAGGCTGGCTGAGGCTGTGGGCAGCCTGCTCTAGGGTAGGGTGTCCCTGGGCATGGCAGGGGGGTTGGAACTGGCTGATCTTTGTGGTCCTTTCCAGCCCTGGCTGATTCTATGATTCTGTGATTCTTATCTGAGTTCCATCTGGACCGGAGTAACTCAGCTGGTGATGTGTTCACTTTCTGCAACACAGCCTCTCATCCATTTTTATATTGTTATTGAATGCTCTGGGTTGGAAGGGACCTTTGAAGGTCATCTGGTCCAACCTATTTTCATTATCTTCTAGTCAAGGTTTCTGTTCCTCTTTAGCAGGCATCAATAAACATAAAAGATCATTCCCACTTTTGAATCAGCTCTTCTATTTTGTCACAACCAATTCTGTGTAGCAATGCAACAGCCATTACCTTCTGCTCTGCATCACCTCAGTCTCTTGTCAAATTTGGCTGCACTGTTAAAGTTTTCCACTTCCAGTACTGAAGAATCAATGCATAGAGTTGGGGCTGTGCAGGCTGGAGCAGAGGAGGCTCCCAGGTGACCTTCTTGTGGCCTTCCAGGATCTGAAGGGGGCTGCAAAAAAGCTGGGGAGGGACTTTTGAGGCTGTCAGGAAGTGACAGGAGTGGGGGGAATGGAGCAAAGCTGGAGGTGGGGAGAGTCAGGCTGGAGGTGAAGAGGAAGTTGTTGAGCATGAGAGTGGTGAGAGGCTGGCAGGGGTTGCCCAGGGAGGTGGTTGAGGCCCCATGGCTGGAGGTGTTTAAGGCCAGGCAGATACAAACCGTGCTCATCAGCTGCATTCCCTGGCTGCCAGCTGCTCAACCCCCTGTGTGCTGCTCGATCGCTGCCACAGAAAGCTCAGCATTTGCCAGGCTGTGGGGCAGAGGACACTGAGTGGCAGCTTTGGTATTTGACCAAGCTTTGTGGCTGGACGAGGCTGAGCAAGCATCACCTCTGGAGCGGTGTCAGAAACGGCTTCGAAGCAGTCGGTTGCGATGGCTGAAGGAGCAGCCCCCGCAGTGCCAGCAGTGGCCTGAAGCAGGCTGCCAGCAGAGCCATCTGGTTTGACTAGCCAGGGGCATGCACGAACACAAGTAGAGAATAACATCGAGTGCAGCTTCTTTATGCAGCTCTTGCATTGACGTGTGAGAGGGCACTCTGCTTCTGGAGCAGAGATGGGTGCCAGAGAGCCAGCCTCCTCCTGTGAGAGCGAGCAGAAGGGCTGCTGGATTTCACCGAGCAGAGTGAGAGCGGGGAGGTGAAGGCAGCATCCCAGAGACTACACCAGCTGTGAGGAAGGCTTTTTCGGACCCACAGGAGCACACTCAAAACAAAAAGGAGATGTAAGTGTTGCAAAAAGTAACTTTGATTGGAAATTAAGGGGGAAAATGTTTCCTACTTCCAGTGTCATGACCTTCCCCACCTGCAGTCCTGGGTGCAGTTCTGGAGCCCCCAGCACAAGCAGGACATGGAAGTGTTTGAGCCAGTCCTGAGGAGGCCACCAAGATGCTGAGAGGGCTGCAGCAGCTCTGCTCTGAGCACAGGCTGAGAGAGTTTGGGCTCTGCAGCCTGGAGAAGAGAAGGCTTGGAGGAGAACTTGGAGTGGCCTTCCAGGATCTGAAGGGGGCTAGAGGAGGGCTGGGGAGGGACTATTGACAAGGTCTGGTAATGACAGAAGGAGGAGGAATGGGTTTGAACTGGCAGAGGGGAGATTGGAACTGGATGTTAGGAAGAAGTTGTTTGCAGTGAGGGTGGTGAGACACTGGCACAGGTTGCCCAAGGAGGTTGTGGAGCACAGAATCACCCAATGTGATCTTTGATTACATGCTGTTTCCTATCTACCAGGCACACCCTCAGTCAGAGACATTTGCTGTCTGTGCCTTACTGCAGTGCAGGCTCAATGGGCAAGAGGAACCAAAGTCATCACCCAGTTGCCACTCTGCAGGTTCTCTTCCAGTTGCCACGCTCTAAGGGCTCTCCACCTGAGCTCAGCTGTGGGCACACTGCAGACCTCACGTTTTAAATGCCATGAGCCATAGCTTTCAGCTCTGAGCAGGCAGAGTTGTCTCTCATGTGGAAGTACAGGATGAATGTAGGAAAATGTGGTTTCAGTTAACACAGTGACAGAAAGTGCTGGGACTCTCTTTGGAAGCTTCAGCTGAAAGAGAGTACGTATAGACTCTCTTCTCACTTCTGAGCAGTGCCAGCTGAGCACTTGATGTATTCCTGAAACAGGGAAATGATTGCAGCAGGGTGAGAAGGGAACTAAATGTGGCACTGCACTGAGAGCTGGGAGCTGGACTAAAACCAGGCTGAGACTTTGCCTCGTTCATCAGAGACAAAGCCACAGCCTGCTCTGAAGCAGGGTAGACAAGGCAGAGTTCAAGGTATGGTGAATTTCTGTGGATTGATGTTGACCCTACCCTGGGCACAAGGCACTCAGTGCCATGGTCTGGTTGGTTGGATAGGACTGGGCAATAGGTTGGACTGGATGAACTTGCAGGTCTCTTCCAACCTGGTTGATTCTGTGATTCTGTGAGTCTACTTCTTTCCCTTGTTCCATTAATGGTGAAACTTCTCTCCCTTTGTAATTATGATTGGTAATTAATTGTGCACCCAGAAGTCAGACACTGAATAGCACTGAAGGCTTTATCTTTTTGCCTATGTGTTTAATGTAATTATCACATCTATCTATGCCTCATTAACATAACAGATGATCTGAATTCATTGTCAGGTTTGGAAATGTCCATTCGCAATTCAGTCTGCAGATCCTTCTAGCGTGATGGTTTATGAACACACAATTAGTCTGAAGCGCAATAACCATGATACCCTCTCGTGCTGGTGCGTGTCCCTTTTGGTGGCACCATCTGCTCTTTGCCCCCTTCTGTACCCATGCAATGTGGGCTCTCTGAAAGAGACAGAATAAAACTGCATGTAAGGAACACCTGATGACTGCTCTCAGTGCTGGTTTGTTCTTGCTGGTGCACCCAAAGCCAAGTGTGCCCTCTGCAAAAGCTGTGCTCACAGCACATTGGGCCGGGCCGGATTTGGAAAGAGCAGACAATAGAAAAGCATGGTGGAAAGTGTCATCCAGAGAAAACAGGCTTGGGCTTGGAAATAAATATGTCCTGTGCTCCTCGGTGCTCAGTGACGTGCTCGAAAAAGAGCTTAGTTCTTCCTTAGCTTGCCTACAGCCCAGATAAATGCAGCATTGGAGCCCTTCACAGCTCTTTGGTCAATGCAGCTTTGTGATAGACCTTGTCACTTAGGCACCAGTTGTGGATGTGTCCAGGTAAGGTGACTCCAAGTCAAGACATGATGTGGCACACTTGTGCTTACAGCTGTTTGCTACAGACCCACTAGGGCACACAGCCAGGTGAAGGATGAGGAACTGGCCATGGCAGTGGCCGCTGGTGCCGTGTCTCTGCACAGGTCACTGATGCTGCTGACATCCTGTAGTCCATAAGGAAGAGAGGACATGGGAGAGCCATTCCCAGCCAGAACTTCCTGCTTGTTGTTGTGGAAAAATCCATGGAAATGAACTGACTGCCAGCAGAGAGCCACTCCATGCACCGCCTGCCTCCTCCCTGCCCTTCCTGGAGCCTGGAGGGTTTTCATGTTTTGGTAAGGGTGTTCCTAGGGCATGCCAGAGCAGCACCGTCCAGCCTGGGAGCTGGTATGCCCTCTGCAGAGAGCTTATCTTGTCCCTTCTGCCCAGCAAGGAACTGATGTTCTCCTAACCAAGCTGGCAGCTCATGGCTTGGACAGATTCACTCTGAAATGGGTCAGGAACTGTCTGGATGGCTGAGCCCAGAGAGTTGTGGTGAATGGTGCCACATCCAGTTGGCAGCTGTCACCAGTGGTGTTCCCCAGGGATCAGTGCTGGGCACAGTCCTGTTCAATATCTTTATTGATGATCTGGACGAGGGGATTGAGTCCAGCATCAGTAAGTTTGCGGATGACACCAAGGTAGGAGCAGGTGTTGATCTGTTGGAAGGTAGGAGAGCCCTGCAGAGGGACCTGGCCAGGCTGGATGTGTGGGCAGAGGCCAATGGGATGAGATTGAACAAGGCCAAGTGCAGGGTTTTGCACTTGGGCCACGACAACCCCAAGCAGCACTGCAGGCTGAGGACAGAGTGGCTGAGAGCAGCCAGGCAGAGAGGGAGCTGGAGGTGCTGGGAGAGAGGAGCTGAAGAGGATGCAGCAGTGCCCAGGTGGGCAGCAGAGCCAATGGCATCCTGGGCTGGCTCAGGAGCAGTGTGGGCAGCAGGACAAGGGAGGTTCTT
>WAAF01014249.1:87012-103036 GCA_013400475.1 Tricholaema leucomelas | reverse complement strand
GTGGCAGGGCAGGTCTAGGCTGGATGTGAGGAGGAAGTTGTTGGCAGAGAGAGTGATTGGCATTGGAATGGGCTGCCCAGGGAGGTGGTGGAGTGGCCGTGCCTGGAGGTGTTGAAGCCAAGCCTGGCTGGGGCACTTAGTGCCATGGTCTGGTTGCTTGGCCAGGGCTGGGTGCTAGGTTGGGCTGGAAGAACTTGGAGGTCTCTTTCAACCTGGTTGATTCTGTGACTCTGTGACTCTATGAGATGTTTTCCCTTTTGAGAACATGGTTACTTTAAACCAGTTGATGTAACATGGCTTGAGAGTTTCTTCTGAAAAAGAAGTAAGAAAGATTAATAAAAGCTGGAAGAAAGCGGTGCAGGTCCTGTTACTTCCCTTCCTGCCTGATGGTTTTAGGGCATTCATCTTGGGTGGTGCAGGCACAAAATCAATCCCTCCCCTATTGGAAGGGGGTTAATCCCACATGGTAACAAGGGCATTGAGACTGATTGGTACTCAGTAGCTCCCCTTGACTGACTCAATGAGCACTGTGGGTGAATCAAGCAGACTGCCTCTGGGAGCTGATGGCTTTAAGGGTGTTTCAGTAACTCCCTCAGGTCTGATAGGCTTTGCCTTCTGAGTCTGGTGTCCTGCATTAACTGCAGACACTGAGCAAATGCTGCCTTTGGAATATCTTCTAGTCTGCTGATTTGAGCAGAGACATGAAACTCATATTCAAAACAAAGAGTTTCAATTAAATATGCCCCACAATTAAGATGCTGTACTGCTGCCTTTCTCAGCCATTGAATATTTCAGCAGAAAAGCATCACTGGGTGAAACTGAAGTTAGCTGACTCCAGGGTGGCTTATTACACGGTGCTTAGCACACTCTGGAGGCAGCTGAAATCCAGCGAGTCTGAATTTGGGTCAGGCACCACGAGGCTGGGTGTGTGGAGGATGTACAAAGCACAGGGGCTGGGGTATGGCAGAGAAAGGTTGTCAGCATCTTGGCTGTGTGTGCCCGTCAGTTCTGTGGGTGGCATCTAACCCAGTTAGTCTGTAAAGAGAGGACATTGTCAGTGAGCATTCATTTTCCAAAGAGAGAGAAGCAAAGTCACTCTACCTCATATCACAGAAACATTCCATCCCCCTGCAGCAGGGATTTTGCTCCCGATTGTTGCGTCTCTGTGTGTGTGTGCCTGTGTATGCACACACGTCCACATGGGCAAGCCCAGACCAGGGCTTGCTCTCTTTCAGGACCATGGTAAGTGCCATTTGCTCTGCCTGTTGGCTGTATTTCACTGAGCCAGGCTCCTGTGAGTAAGGAGTGCTTGGGTTAGGTATAAGTCTCTGCAATGAAGGAGCTTTGCATGTTGCCCTGCCTGTTCCACTCCTTGCCCCTGCATGCAGCAGGTGCCAGCCAGGCAGGGAAGCTTCCCTGGGGCAGGATGGGTCTCTCAGGGGACACTGAATTAGGAAAGCCATGAGAGGTGCAAGTGGGGACACAGTTCCACAACAGGATGGACATTCCAGGAAGCAGTGTGGTGTGAACTGTGCATAGACTGTGTGGCCACAGAGCAGCAAGCGCCCGGAGGGCTGCCAGCCTGAGGAAGGGGCTGGCCCTCAGCCAGCACATTTGTGGTGCCTTTGATTCTGTATTGCTTGCAGCCTGTTTTAAAAGGTGCTTTAGCACTGGCCCAGCTTTCATTCAAGTTAAGCCAAGATTCTGAGCTTTAAAGCCCTGGCAGGTTTTTGGAGGTGGCAGGCTGCCTTGGCAGACCCAGTCAGAGTCAAGTGGCAAGCGAAGGGGTCATCGCAAAAGCAAGACAAGGCTATCTGCAGCGCCATGCAGTGTGTGATGGAAAGCCTTCTGCAGCCCTGTGCCAAGGGGGACACCCTCAGCATAATATCTAAACATCATACTGGGCTTTCTTGTTGGCAGCCTGTGCTGCCAAAGCACTGCCTGCAGCGGTGGGTGCCCCGCAGGGCAGCGGTGTGTCACCTCTGGATCGCTTAGAGCCCTCTCAAGCATTGCTGCCACCTGCTCCAACAGCTGCAGAAAAAGCAGTCCTTTGCCATGCCTGCTTGCCAACAGCCGGCGTGTCCTGCCCACCCTCTGCAGCTCTTTCAGGTAGCTCTGTGGCAGCACAGAAAGGTCTGGATGCTGCTAGATCGTGCAGCTCGGGTGTCTGTAAGTGTGCATTCAGAAGGCTGAGAGGTGAGAACACCTCCTCAGTATTTCAGAGAGGAGATGTGTTCCTTCAGCTTGGCATGGGGTTTTCTGGTCTCACTTGGCACAGTAACCCCTTCACAGGGTCAGTTCCAAAACATTAGGATTACTGCTCTTGATTGAGGCCTTTGTTGTTTTCTGCAGAGATAAAGGCACAGCCTCTCCCTCCCAGTCACTGTGCCACTGGCATCGTTCCTTTGGGAAGCAGAAGAGACTGCAGGAGAGAGCTGACGCTCAGGAGCTCTGCTAACGATGTTAGGGGCTGACTGGAAGTGGCTATTGAAACTGAGAGTAGGGCTTATTACATGAGTTGAAGTTACTGCAGTAAGTAAATCCAGGCTGAGCCCAGAATTCCATGGTATTTGCCTCTCTTCCTGTAACTACTGCACCCAAGGAAACGCTGACCTGAGCCTCAGCTCTGTGTTTAGTTCCACACTCCACAACATTCATGAAGGTAAAGCTTTTGCCTATAAATGGCTTCTGCAGTTTGAAAGCTACCATTTCACTCACAGCTGAGGGGTGTCTGGTAAGTAACAATTCCATGGATCTGCACTGCAGGGATTTCTTCCTCTGTGGACAGTTCTATATCCTCCTCTGTTTTGACACTACTGGCATCCAGGTGCCCCAGCTGGGTTGCCATTGTGCCAGGTACCAGACACTCATAGATACTCTCTGTGTCTTCTTCTGATGTCAGCAGCAAAATGTTGTGAAGATGAGAAGAAAATAGCATACCTACAGCAAAAATGTATATGAAGCTCAAGGGCAGTTCATGGCAGGGGAGGAAACAACCAGCAAACATAATTCCCAGGATTCCAGCACACCTTGAGGGGGGGCAGATACCTTCAAAATAAGGAAACTGGGGAGGATGCTCCTCCTACACCTCTAACTAGGTGTCTGTGGCAGGTGCAACTGCCCTGACAGACACACAAAGATCTGTCCCAGGGCCAGGCCTTCCTAGAGGCTAATTAAGATCAGCTTGGCTCCTCCCAGCCATTAGCCAGCACCTCCTTGGCCAGCCTCTAACCCTGCTTCTTTTTGGGCCAACCCCTCCAACTCATTAGAACTAACCACTGTGTAGCCTTGGCTGCTGCAGAGCCGTTTTGAGCTGCTTCCTCTTGCAGCATCCATACTTACAGCCCTGAACCTCACCTTGGACCAGGACACCAGCTGAGGATGCTTCTGCAGCCTGAGCGAGTTCTCAGCCTCTCTGTGGTGAGTGCAGCTTTTGGGAGCCCTGCAGGGGGAGGTCTCTCCTCCATGGGTGAAGGTGCACATCTGTTGGCTCATCTCTCCAGAAGGAACAGTCCTCAGAGCTGAAGGTTAGAGCTTAGTGGGCTGTGCAGGAGGATATTCCCAACAGACCTCTGAACTTGTCATTTCCTTGTGTGGGGAGCAGTGCTGAGTGCTTCTGGTTACAACAGACCCAGCGCTTTTGGTAGCTGTTGCTGTCTGCCTTGTGGCTGCCTCTGGGACAGTTTGACAACCTGCTGTGGCCGTGTCTTGTGTTGATTCCAGTCTGGTACCCTCTGAGTCACAGAGATAATCTCTAACTGCCATTTGCAGCTCTTCTGCAGGGTTTTAATTCTTGCACTTCCTCATGACTTTCTTCACTATTCTGACTCATTTGGGATCAAAAGGTACTTTTTAAAGGAATTGGTTATAAAGATTTACCAGAAGCTTTTTAGCTTTGGCCCAGAGTGGGATTTCTCCTCTGCCCACTCATTAGCCTCAGGGCTTTTTGGTCCTGTTTGCTTCCCAAAGTGTCAGCCCTGTTTATGGAGCTCCAGGAGACTGTTTTTGTTAAGATGAGCATGAACAAGCTTTTTGGAGTTTGTAGAGAGCAAGGGGGAACTTCTTGACTGGAAGGGTTCCAGAGCTCTGGAACAGGCTCCCCATAAAGGTTGTGGAGTCTCCTTCTCTGGAGCCTTTCAAGGCCTGTCTGGATGTGTTCCTGTGTGCCCTGAGCTAGGTTGTATGGCCCTGCTCTGGCAGGCGAGTTGGGCTCGATGATCTGTGTGGGTCCCTTCTAACCCCTGACATCCTGTGAATTCAGGAAGGGGACTAACATCATCATCCCCCCAAACATGACATAAAAGAGCAGCTTAACATAATTAGACTGCTTTGTGACTCCAGACCCTTTGCACTGTAAGCATGAGCAATGTTCAACCAGGTCTCCCTATCCACGAGGCACACTCACATCCACGGCCAAAAGCACAGCAGGGCAGGAGGTTGTGTAGTGAGAAAGGAGGATGCAGCTGCTAAAGAATGCCTTTGTGTAGGTAAAATTGTTCATCAACAAGCTGCAGCACAGAAACAGGAAAGAGAAGCCAGTTTTAAGAGTAGGCAAGGAAGAGAGACCCAGCTGCCTGGTCCTGGCACCAGAGAGGAAGCTGCGGTCTTGCTTGGAAAGGTGAACAAGCTTCTGTGGGTCTGAACAAACCCAAGCTGCTTCAAGTGGAGTTTCTCTAACACCACAGGTGCAGTGATTCCTTACAGCCTCCATCAAGTGTTACAGGTGAAATGTACTCTTCTACCTACCTGTCAGAGCTATCAGAGCAATTTTCCCACTGGTGATTGGTTCCGTTCCACAGGTCGGATTACAGTCAGAATCCTCACTGATTACTGTGTTTAGCAGAGATTTGCTTTGCTTGGAAAAGATCTTTAGGATCATCCAGTCCAACCATTCTCTAACTCTGCCAAGGCTGATGCTAATCCATGTCCCTCAGCACCACAGCTCTGTGTTTTTGCAACACCTCCTTGGGCAGCCTGTTCCAGTCTTTGATGGCCCTTTCAGTCATCACCAAGTAGGCAAAGGTTCCCATATTTATTCCCATGCAGCAGTGGTCTGGATATCCATTGAAGTTGAACATCTCTTTGCTTTGCAAGCATAGTAAACCACCTTGGGTTTTGCAGTTAGAGCTGAAGCACAGCCCAGAGCCTATGGCTAAGGCAAGTGAGTATTGTGGGGAAGAATGACTCCTAGCAGACAGAAGCTTATCGTCACTTAGGAGAAACTATCAGGGAGAGATCTTCAGCAGAGAGTATGAAAATCTGCTTACAAGATTTAAAAGCCTGGAAGCAGGTTACAAGGAGAATGAAGTTGTTGCAGCACAGCTTCAGGAATCTGAGAAGTGCTCATCCACTGCAAGCGGAGGTAATACGCTGACACCACAGCAAAGATGAGGTACCAAAAGGAGGTGAAGAACGCAGCCTTCTGTCTGCAGAAAGAAGGACGTAAAGACAGACTCACCCAGCAAAGCCAGTTTGGACTGGCTCAGGCACAAGGAATGCTAAAGAGAGGAGCAACTTTTATTTGGCAAATCAAAACCCTCCCATGGCCCCAAACGCCCCATGTGTGAAGTGGGCACAGTAGAGTTGGCTGCCAGCTGTTATTGTGTGATGTGAGGTGTTCAGAAGTCCTCTCTTCTGAGCAGGGTAAACTGCTGATTGGTTTGATGGCCTCGGTGTGGCTTCCAGCAAAGAAAGGAAAAGCGAATCAGAGCTGTGTTGTATAATCTCTGGCCACACTGGGAACCCTCTTCAGGACCTTTCTTTTCTGGTCTTTACCATGCAGCTGGGCACTAACAGCTAAATTGTTGTTCTAGCAGCAGCTCATCTCCTCTCAGTACTGGGCCAACTTCTTTTCCTTGGCCTGAAAAAGGAATTAAAACAACCCCCACACACCTGCAGAAAGATGTCATTACCAAGGTATTGCTTACAACTCAGCAGAAGGGAAACTCAACTTCTCCAGTGCTTGTAGATTGCCATGAGGGGTTTGCATTGCCCCTTGCTGTGCCCTGAGCTCTGGCACAGAGCAGTCAGGTGGAGTCAGATGAGTGAGCTTACTGTGGGAAGTGACAATAATTGTTGTGTGTGAAACTGGCTGCTGACATTTCTGACACGGACAAACTGCTGGTAAAATAGGAGTAAAGACTCAAAACTGCACCAGAGATAATTAGCACTGCCAGCTGAAAGTGGAGAGATTTCTGCACCAAACTGTTTTTCCTGGCATAAGTCTAGAGGAATCCTAAACCAGCTACAACAGAGCCAGCCCAAGATTTCTGTTCAAATAATGAACCCCCTCTCTGCCAGGCTTCAGCTTCTGTTAACAGATCAATGCAGTGCACTCTGGAGGGCAGAAAAAGGAACAAAATCAATGCATATACTCCTGGAACGCAAGGAAACCTCTATTCTATTCCAAAAGTCATGGCAGGCTGGTGCAGTCCCCACTGGCTGGAAAAGGGGAAGCTTAACTCCCATTGTCAAAGGAGTAAGAAGGAAGAACCAGGGAACTCCAGGCCAGGCAGTCTCACCTCTGTGCCTGGTAAGGTCATGGAGCAGATCCTCCTGGAGCCACTACTGAGAATAGTGAAGAGGTGCTTGGGTACAATCAGCATTGCTTCACCTGCCTGGCAAACCTGGTGGCTTTCTATGAACAGGTCACAACATTCATAGATGAGGGGTGAGCAACTGATGGCATTTACCTGGGCCTGAGCAAAGCCTCTGACACTGTCCTGCTCCACATCCTGGTCTCCACACTGGTGAGACATGGGTTTCATGGCTGAAGAACTGGCTTGATGGCGGCACCCATGGCCAAGTGGAGAGCAGGCACAAGTGGAGTCCCTCAGGGATCAGTCCTGGGACCACGAGGATGATCTGAGGGCTGGAGCACCTCTGCTCTGAGGAGAGACTGAGAGAGTTGGGGCTGTTCAGCCTGGAGAGAAGGCGGCTCCCAGATGACCATATTGTGACCTTTCAGTATCTTAAGTCTGGGCTATAAGAAAGCTGGGGAGGAACTTTTTAGGCTGTCAGGTAGGGATACAACTGGGAGGAATGGAACTGGATGTGAGGAAGAAGTTCTTCAGCGAAAGTGCGGTGAGAGCCTGGAAGGGGTTGCCCAGGGAGGTGATGAAGCCTCATCGCTGGAAGTGTCTAAGGCCAGGCTGGATGAGGCTCTGGTCAGACTGATCTAGTGTGAGGCATCCTTGTCCATGGCAGAGGGATTACAAGTGGATGATCCTTGTGATCCCTTCCAACCCTGACTGATTCTGTGGTTCTGACCTTTGTTTCACTCCCCTACTCATCCTGCCTGGTGAACTTTGGAATTTCAGTGTCTGGCAGAGGTTATTTTTGTGGTGAAATGGTAAAGAACTGTGCAAGAAAACGTCTCCAGTTGAATATTGCTGTGCACGGCACTGGGCGTAGTTACAAGCAGTGGCACTGCAGCTAGCAGCTTCTGCTTCACATTCTGCCTGGCTTCAAACAGCCACAGCCCTTGCAGCACACACTCTGGAGTTACGCTGAGCTAGAGTCTGCTATTGAGTGGGCAGTTTGTCTGGTTTAAGCCAGGCTTGTATGACAGAGCCTGGAGAAAGTTGGTCTGAGCACCGTGTGTGGTGGCTGTAAAACACATCTGTCATTCACAGCCAGGTTTTCAGGGGTGGCACTGCTGGTGAGTAAGAATCAGTCCCCATGAAAATGGGAGCTTTTTTCTGCCGAGGTTTGCCAAAGCAGGGAGGAGAGGAATGTTGTCTGGCTTCATTTTAAAGGTCATAAAATGCATTTATTACCACTAACAGTTTTTCTATCTCTGTAATTAAGTGTTTTCCAGACGCTCCTTGCGCGGCACTCAGGGAGGTGTAGCAGTGCCGGGCAGGGCAGAATGACGAAGTGACTGCAGCGAGTGCTGTGAGAGTGATAGTGCTGAAGAGCCAGCGAAGGAAATTTCCCATCAAAGACACTCATCAATTATTTCAGCATTGCTGCCGGAGGGAAGAGTGAACTGCTGAAATGTGTCTCAGCCCGGGCTCGGCACAGTGAGATATACTGGCTGCAGCCAGGGCACAACGCTTCTGTCTGCTCAGCAGAGTACCCTGCGCACGGCCAATCAATAACGGCTGGCAGAGTCTCTGCCGTGGAGCTCTCCCTCTCTGCTGCCACTCAACTTGCAGCAGCCCAGGGACAGAAGTAACTTTTACCAAATGGCAGAAGCTCCTCTGGGGGTTAGGTGGGCAGTTCTAGACCCAGGCTCTTCCACATCCTCTCTGCCCTGCGTTCCAGGGAGGGAGAAGCAGTAAACTTCCTGGGTTTGTCGCCTGTGTGATAGAATTTCCTGTGACAGGACTTTTGCTAGTGGGGAAGTTCCACAGAGACAATAGTTCCAAACTCCCAAAGCACCATGTCCCCACACAGAAACCTTCTCAGTATACTCATCCTGCTTAATGGACACCTGAGGAAAAGAAGATGCCACGTCTGAAGCACAGGGTTTTGAGATCCCATTTCACAGCACTCGGATGCAGGAGGTGTTCATCTGTGAACTGCAGCCTGTGCACAGCCTGGCCAGCAGCTCCCCTGCTCTGGGTTTGTTTGTGAGTAGGAAGCAGCCTCTTGACCAGCTGCTTGGGGACTCTGTCAGTCTCATGGCCAGAAGTCCTTTGCAGTTACTCTTGTTAAAAAAGATTTGTTCTCCCAGAAGATGTTTTATGATTTTATATATGGCTTTGCCTTCCCAGCATTTATATTTCCTGTGTGTTTACTGAGAGCCATGAAATGCCCTTACACTCTCTGTGTTTTGCTATGCTAAACAAGTTTAGTTCTCCCTTCAGCATCTCAACAGTCCTTCCCAGCAGCTGTTCTGGTACAAATCCATCTTTCTTGAATATAGGTGCCCAGATTTATGGGTGGTATTCCAGATGGAGCTTCAGCAGATCCCTGTGCGGTAATGTTTTGTAATAGCTAATAGAATTACCTTACAGTTTATAGTCTCTCCATCTTTCTCATGGTGTATTGCTTTGATATTTATTGGTCCTCCTGTGAACAAGATCTGTCAGCCTTGGAAGACTTTCAAGCTGACGTGACACTGGCAGGAGAGTGGCTTTGCTCTCTGCTGCTCTGTTTCGCTCGCTGCTGGAGTCCAGTACCAGGAGCAGGAGCTCTGACTCCACGGTGACAAAAGCCAGCCTGGCGCTGCTGCTGCGCTCCAGCCTTCCCTGGGGGGTGCCCCAGTTCTGCAGCGTACCAGGCATGCCTGCCAACTTAGTTACTAGCAAACGTCCTAACCACAGCTCCTTGTGTGACAGAGCAACTAACGTTAAGTAAGATCTATCCCAAAGCTAACCCTGTCTCCTTTGTATGCATCCCATGGTCATATCTAAAGTTCTTCCCTATCCTTTCCGCCGTTGCAGGGCTGAGGTTCGCCAGGATTTCCCCCTGCCGCTGTGATTCCTCACGCAGCTGACCGCGCAGCCAGGCATGTCCTCGGAGCACCCTGCCCTTGCCGCCGCCGCTCCCTGCCGCCTGCCCGCCAGCGCTTGGGTCCCTCCCAGCCATCGGCGGCGTTTATCCCGCGCTGGGACCGGCCACTTAGCCTCTCAGCAGAGCTTAGCTTGCCTTGAAGCCTGCCCTCAGAAAGCCCATGGTGAGCACGTTTCTTCTCCCTCTCTTTTCGTGAAGCAGTTGCATCGTTTTGTTAGTGTTGCTTTACCGCTTCGGTAATCAAATAAGCTTTTAGAGCTTTTTCCTAAGCTCTGCCTTGGTGCTCTCTGGCTAAGCAGTTTTGCTCTCTAACGTTGCTGTTACTGCTAATGCATTTTTCAACCGATTAGGCCTGCAATTATTTCTGGGTTGTTTTTTTTTTTTTAATTTGAAAAAGTTTCCAGAAAATCTTTGTGCCTCTAAAGCTCTGATGCTAAGGTCTCGTCAGCCTAGGTAAGGTCATTCCTAACCCCTTTAACCTCTCAAAGTTTTCCTGTCACTTCTAATTGCAGGCTTATCTTTACTTTTATTAGACTGAGTTAAAATCTAAAGTGGCACAAGGTCCAGGTGGGTCAGGGAAGAGCTGCAGCAGACACCACATCTGGGGACACTCAGGTCCTATCAATGGGCTTTGTTTTCCAGTGTATGGATGAGTTAGCAAGAGGGAGAGGGAGGTTCTTCTGCCCCTGTGCTCAGCACTGCCCAGGACACCCCTTGAGTGCTGTGTCCAGTTCTGGGCTCCTCCGTTCAAGAGAGATGTTGAGGTGCTGGAAGGTGTTGAGAGAAGGGCAGCAAGGCTGGGGAGGGGCCTGGAGCAGAGCCCTGTGAGGAGAGGCTGAGGGAGCTGGGGGTGTGCAGCCTGCAGAAGAGGAGGCTCAGGGCAGAGCTCATTGCTGTCTGCAGCTCCCTGAAGGGAGGCTGTAGCCAGGTGGGGTTGGGCTCTGCTGCCAGGCAGCCAGCAGCAGAAGAAGGGGACACAGCCTGAAGCTGTGGCAGGGCAGGTCTAGGCTGGATGTGAGGAGGAAGTTGTTGGCAGAGAGAGTGATTGGCATTGGAATGGGCTGCCCAGGGAGGTGGTGGAGTGGCCATGCCTGGAGGTGTTGAAGCCAAGGCTGGCTGGGGCACTTAGTGCCATGGTCTGGTTGATTGCCCAGGGCTGGGTGCTAGGTTGAGCTGGGTGAGCCCAGTCAAATGTCTCCAGCTTTCTGGGAATCGTCGCTGTTTGTGCCTCTAAT
Organism: Tricholaema leucomelas; assembly: GCA_013400475.1. Taxonomy (NCBI): domain Eukaryota; kingdom Metazoa; phylum Chordata; class Aves; order Piciformes; family Lybiidae; genus Tricholaema lacrymosa; species Tricholaema leucomelas. Next base: position 92,339 of record WAAF01014249.1, on the reverse strand, counting down.
GTCAGACAGGAGCTCACTGGATTGCAGCTGTGTTGCTTCTGCTCATTGCCCTGTGCTGATGCTATCACAGGAATGGCGTTCTCTGCTCTCTGATAATCAGGACTGACAGCAGATTAGCTGTGAGGGAGTGCAGTGCCCTTCAGTCCCAGCCAGCAGCAAATCTACTTGGAAATGTTGTGGGGTTTTTGGTTGTTGTTTGTTTCTCTTTCGCATCTTTCGCTCGATGCTGCACCTGTCTTGCCAGGGCAGTCACTGTAGTTGCAAGGTGATGAGTAGGGGAGGCAGCTAGTTTTGTCACTGCTGATCCCAGCTTCCTTTGCCTGCTAATGCTTCCACCTGAATCCTTGCAAGCAGCTTGCTCTGGAAGGAGAAACAAGGAAATGAAAGAGAAGGTGAATATTCTTCCCAATCTTCCTGAAAGTCTCAACTGGGCCATCTAATCTTCTAAAGAACTGAATTGCCCTGATCAAAGCAGAGGAGAGCCTGAAATAAACCCCAGCTCTGAAGATTCCTGAGTTGTATATACTGGCATTAACCTTTGACTCCTAACGTTTCACCTCGCTTCGATCATGACAGCACTGGGGAATGCATAACTCATGCAAAACAACAATGCAAGTTACCCAGACTGCTGCACCAGGCTACTTCACTTTACAGGGAGCAACGGGAAGGGGAACATGCAGGAAACTGAGTAGAACATCTTACAAGTTCAATATCCTGAAGTAAGGCACAAAGCGATTGCTGCTGGAGAAATGCTTTGCTGGCTCACAAGAGTTCAGCCCTCTAGCCATAGCGTTCGGGGCCCACAGCACCAACCTGGCAGCTCCATAACAAGAGCTCAGGAGCTGGAGAAAGCTCCCGACCCGTTCCTCTGAAAATGGAGAACAAGGAGGTCCTAAACTGATCTCTGTTTTTCTAAGCATAGATTTTAAACAGGAGACTTCAGCTAAGTGGCAGAGTGGTCTCTATCTGCTGAGCTGGACCCACGCTGTCCCCCAGAGCAAACTGCATCGGTCTGTGGAAGCAGACAGCAGACGTGCAGTGGAAAAGAGCGTTGATAACAGAAAGTACTCTCCAGTAAGTTTATTAGCAGTGCCTATTTCCTCCCACCAACACCACCGTGTTACAAATGTATTTCACCTTAGCTTACCTGCTGACAAAGGCGGGGGCACGGCTCCCTCCCGGCGCTGCAGCCTGTCTCCTGGCTGCTGTACGGACATGCCTAAGACCTTTTCTGCCCTGGGTGCCAGCGCTGCTTCTGCCTGTCCCACAAATGCAGATCAGCGGAGGGACTGGGCTGAAGGCTACATCAACATCTAGCTGGGCTCAAAACTACTCTGATAAAACACAGAAGAGACGACAATAGTAGAGGAAAAATTCTCTAGCAGAGGGAGCTTTCCTTCTTGTGGGGTGGTAGCAGTGACAGATAGGCGCTGGCACACCCGGCTGGCCGCAGCTCCCTGGGGGCACTCTGAAAATAGCTGACCCAATTGCAGGTGCTGGGGTTGCTGTTCCGGGCAGCAGCTGATGGCAGTTCCCAGAGAGCAGTAGCTAAGGAATTTTGTTAATTCTAGATGAGAGTGGAGTCAGTTCAAACCTTGTCCTCAGCAGAAATCGTGCTCACTTTACTGGCCTTGTGTGCGTCCCCTGCTCCTGTACTCTGCCAGCAAGCTGGCTACTGTGCCAACAGGAGCCTTCACAGGTGGGAGGGAAGGGAGGACAGCGAGCTGCCTGTCAGCTGGTGTCCTGCCAGAGCAGAAAGCCTGCCAGGGTACAGCCGCCAGAGCGGGCAGGTAGCACTCCAGGTATTTCTGTCCTCGTCATGGTCCTCCAGAGCACATAGGAGGTGCTGAACTAAATGTCCCAGGCAGGGGCCATTATGCTTGCTGAAGATCAGTTCCACGTCAGATGGAAGAAATCAATGTATTTGCTAGAGAAAAGGCATTCTCTGCACTCGCTCACAGATTTTATAGCTGCAGTGGGTCAGTTAAAGCACCCGTTCTGAGGTGGCAGAGGCCACTGTTTCAGGGAGTCATTTGTTATCTCAGAACCATCACCTGAACAACCTAACACACTGTGAAAAACAGCTAATTGCCTTGGCTTGAATTCACCACTGGTGTGGGGATACACCAGCCCTGCAAATAAAACCTCTCAGAGATTGGCTGTTCTTGATAGTAACATTTGTCTTGTTCTAGTCCTGATTTGTGTAGGCTTGGCTGGGGTCTTGGTACATTTACCTGTAAGGGAGCAAGCACCCAGCTCTTCTTCCAAGCTCTCCAGACTCAAGTGTGTCTGTCTTGGAAAGGATAAAATGGAATTCATAACTGGCACACCTGTGTTACCTGGACAGATAAATGACTCTGATCTGCAAATCCAACCCAAAGTGTGCCCATTTGAGCCGAATTTCAAGCTCAGATGTAAAAAATTGGGAACAGAGAAACTTAGAAGAGGAAGAGTATTGGAGCCTCTGAGTGGAGAGGTGAACATTCCAGGCCATGAAAATGGCAACAACAGGCGAGTTAATATCACAGTATCATTTTATTGGAGCATCAAGAGCTTTATGTCTGGAAGCACAGCTTGGATCTTCCCCTTGCTGCTTCTGCTGCGCCTGCTGCTATCTTCCCCTGCCACTGTTTTGGCTGCTGCTGCTTTGCCACCGCTTGACCCCATCCCCATCTTCTTTAAGGTTGTTATATTCTGTAGTAGTTTATTCTCCTTATGCTGTTAAAAGAAATAAAATTTCATTTTTCTTTTGAATTTCCAAACTCTGAGTTGTAGTGAATTTACTGGGGGAGGGATCTGCTCTAACCCAGCACACAAAGGAAATCTGTGTGGAATCCTACATGCAAAACTCAGAGAAGGGACAGGTGGAGGCATCAAGAACATCCCTAGAAGAATCCCAGTTCCCTGTAGAGATAAATGCAAGCTATGCCTGTCCTTCTGGCTGCCCTTCTTCACAGACATATGCAGAGACCCTCGGCATTGAGATGTGATGGTTATGTTTTGTTTGACCAAAGGTCACATTGGGTGATTCTGTGCTCCACAACCTCCCTGGAGGTGTTCAAGGCCAGGTTGGATGAGGCCTTGAGTGACCTGTTCTAGTGAGAGGTGTCCCTACCTATGGGAGGGGGTTGGAACTGGATGAACTAAGCCATTCTATGATTCCCCTTCTTTCTTTTGAATCAGAATTGATCAGGCCAGTGTCAAGGTGAGTGTTTGCAGTGGCAAAAGGGTTGGAGATTCAGCTGCCTGAGGTCAGTACAGCACAGCACTTTGGAAAGCTTAGTTATGGAGGAATTCTGCATCTGACAGCAGCATTTTTATTCTGCAATCTGAGTGTTCAGGGAGTCTTCTGGAAACAAGAAGTTTATCCTGAGCAGTAGGAGATAAGGTTCTGGGTCAGCTGGTAACTCCTTGAGCCAGTGAAGACACTGACCAAGCCATCCCTCCTGCCTGCTCTACTCCGAATGCACTCACGTTCCAAATCAACCAGTACTAAGTAAAGAGCTTACTGAACCCCTGCCTAAGCAAAGGGATCTGCCCAGCACACACACCTGCAGCATGCAGAGGCTTGCAGCAGGATTAGTGCAATAGCATTACTTGTGCCACCATCAGCTCCTGCCATGAAGAAAGCCATTCTTTGGCACTCAGAGTTATCTGCTTCCTTCAGCCTCTCTCTCAGTTGTGTAAGCTGCTATGAAGTTGTTTACAGCAGTTCACTAAGTAAAACCACAAATACCAGTGCCTGTAAGAGGTAAACCAAATTCTTTCCAGCAGAACTAGCACTTGCAGTCTGAACTAGGGGGCCATCTCTACCTCACTTTAGGAGTTATTTAGTGTCATAAAAAGTGAGCCCTGAATTCCAGCAGTGCCTCACTGCTCTGTTGAGTGCTGGAAATCAGCGGCAGCCTCTCCACGGAGCGCTGTCAATCTGCCATCGCACGTGTGGTATTTGGGAAGCTGGTTGTTGGCTCAAGTGCCTTATCACAAAGCAGTTTTCAATTCAGCATTTGACATTTTAATTTGTCTGCTCTTTACTGCTCAGAATTAAGGAAGGGGCACCACTCCAAGTTATTTCTCCAGTGTCATGGGGAGCAATCTGCCTTTTGACCTCTGCATTAAGCTGCAAGCCTCTCCGCACACACAGCATTGTCTGGTGCTGAGCTGCTCCCTACATTAAATTTCCAGCTGTTGTACTTTGCCACTAAAATTGCAACTACCTTGTTCAGCAAAAAGGAGATTACCATAAAGTAAATCACTGTTTTTTTCAAGTAAATTAAAGGTTTGTGGCACACCTTGATGCTGTGTAGAGCTTTGTCGCTATTCCAGAACCCAGCAGTCAGCTCAGCACAAAGCACCTCCATTTATTTTTATTTACATACGCAACAAGAAATAGCAAAGTCAAACCTTGAGGAATGAAAAGATGTGAAAGTGCTCAGCATTTATTTGCTTCTCACAGGCACATTGCACCTCATCTGTTATGGCCACCATATGTGCTACTGTCAAGCATCTGACCAAAGCCATTGCAAAACCTCCTTGCTCTATCACCTTTGGACTTCAACCAATGTCTGGGTCCTTACATACACACACCCTGGACACAAAAAGGCTAAGGGTGTGCTCAGGGACACGCAGGCTCAGGATCAATGTGGGCGTTTCATAATCATGACGGAGTGAAAAGAAGCTCACAATAAAGAAGTGGGAAAAGTTGGGTCAGGGAAAACAAAAGGGGCACTGGAACCCTGAATTCTTGATCCTTCCAGAAAATTCCTTGGGAACTTGAACAGTGAAACTTGAGTAGTGGCTTGGTTGTGTCCATACCAGCATCCATAAGCAAGCTGCAGTTCCCCTTCCCCAGGCAGCTGGTGGTAGACCAGCAACAGTGAAGCACTATTATCTTTCCAAGTGTTTGAGACACCTGAGTTGGGTCAGTCCTTATCTTCTGATAAGAGTAGCTGAAGAGGAGGCAGCAGTGTGCCCAGGTGGGCAGCAGAGCCAATGGCATCCTGGGCTGGCTCAGGAGCAGTGTGGGCAGCAGGACAAGGGAGGTTCTTCTGCCCCTGTGCTCAGCACTGCTCAGGCCACCCCTGGAGTGCTGTGTCCAGTTGTGAGCTCCTGAATTGAAGAGAGCTGTTGAGGTGCTGGAAGGTGTTGAGAGAAGGATGTAGCCTACCTGGACTTCAGCAAAGCCTTTGACACTGTCTACCACAACAAGCTCCTGGCTAAACTGGCAGCTCGTGGCTTGGACAAATTCACTCTGTGCTGGGTCAGGAACTGGCTGGAAGGCCGAGCCCAGAGAGTGGTGGTGAATGGTGCCACATCCAGTTGGCAGC
>WAAF01014249.1:0-86406 GCA_013400475.1 Tricholaema leucomelas | reverse complement strand
CTGATTGATTCTATTCTATTCTATTCTATTCTAAGGGCAGCAAGGCTGGGGAGGGGCCTGGAGCACAGCCCTGTGAGGAGAGGCTGAGGGAGCTGGGGGTGTGCAGCCTGTAGGAGAGGAGGCTCAGGACAGAGCTCATTGCTGTCTGCAGCTCCCTGTAGGGAGGCTGTAGCCAGCTGGGGTTGGGCTCTGCTGCTAGGCAGCAGCAACAGAAGGGGACACAGCCTCAAGCTGTGCCAGGGCAGGTCTGGATGTGAGGAGGAAGTTGTTGGCAGAGAGAGTGATTGGCATTGGAATGGGCTGCCCAGGGAGGTGGTGGAGTGGCCGTGCCTGGAGGTGTTGAAGCCAAGCCTGGCTGGGGCACTTAGTGCCATGGTCTGGTTGCTTGGCCAGGGCTGGGTGCTAGGTTGGGCTGGCTGAGCTTGGAGCTCCCTTCCAACCTGCTTGATTCTGTGATTCCAACAACACAATACCTGACTGCCTGTTTCAGTACCACTCACAGGGTAAGCTTATCCAAGAATCACTCTGAGTGTGGCTGCTGACTATAGGTTGGTTTGTCAGGTGCAAGGACAGAAAGTGTTTCATATTGCTGGACAACACTCACATTTGTGGCTGGTCCCTTGTTTATCCCAGGGTTTCTGAGAGTGGGTTAGGTGTCCCTACAGGCTGTTCTCCAAAGAGTAGCACAAAGGGTGAAAAACCTCAGAAATCTTCCAAGCTGTGAAGATTTTACCAATTCTGGCACTTGGCAACCATCTGCTCTTGAGATGTTTTGCTCAGCAGACATTTGCACCATGCAGACACAAGGTCATGGGAGGGGAAAAAAGCTTGCATTGGGAAGGCTAAGCAGGTAATTATTAGAGGGTGAGCAGCAAAAACTGAAGCACACACAGACACTGCAAGAACCTAGTGCAGGGGCAGCATGGTGAGAGCTGGAGTGGTGTCAAAACAGCCTCTGCCATGGTATGGCCTCAGCTAAGGCAGTGCTCACCCCTAGGACTGTCTGCTCATGCTGAGGGATTGCACCAGCTCCCTCAGTCTCTCCTCACAGCAGAGCAGCTCCAGCTCTCTGCTCATCCTCGTGGCCCTTCTCTGGACACCTTCCATCACCTCCATATCCCTCTTGTCCCAGGGGCTCCAGAACTGGGCGTAGTACTCCAGGTGGGGTCTCACCAGAGCTACTCAGAGGTTTTCAGGTTTCCACCAGATGGCTTTCAGGGCAAGAAGCAACCATTATTGCTTTCTATCACAGTATCACCAAGGCTGGAAGAGACCTCATAGATCATCAAGTCCAACCTGTTACCACAGAGCTCAAGGCTAGACCATGGCACCAAGTGCCACGTCCAATCCTGCCTTGAACAACTCCAGGGATGGCGACTCCACCACCTCCCTGGGCAGCCCATTCCAGTAGCCAAGAGTGCAAAGAGAGAACCAGGGGAGCCACAGGGCTGAGATAACAGCTGAGTGAAGTACCAGGGAGGCGTTTCCATCTCACACACCTTTAACAGAAGTCTCAACTAAATTCTGCTAATGGTGTCAAAGTCTCCCTTCAGTTGCACCTGTGAAAGCCAGTGTCGAGCAGGGTCTGTGCAAAGGGAGACTCTGGCCTTGGGCATGACTTTTTTTCTCCAGTAAGTATCTGATACCCTGAAAGGATGCATTGTGTCTGAGCTCACAGGCTGAGCATGCAAGGCTGCAGCTGAGAGGGTTTCAGTGTTTTACCTAGACCCTGAGCACTGCACTGTGATGCAGCCATGGATTGTAAGGCTGTCTTTTACCACCAGGAAACAAAGGCAGCTCTGTTGTCTGCCCACCACTGTGTTCCAGCTGAAGTTAAACAATGTGTGTGTCAGCAACACAGCTCACATCTCCAGAATCCACATTTTCCAGACTATAACATCCGCACTTCCAGAGTGGTTGGTTGGACAAGAGCATAAACCTGTCTGTGGCTAAGAAATGGCAAAGAGCAGCCTGAATACAATTGCACAGCACCTCTGGAATATGTATGAAGAGAGCATTTCAGAAACTCACCTAGGAAAGGACAAGAAGACTGCTGTGCTGCCATGAACTAGGGAATTCTGCTGCAAACCTGCGCTACTCTCTGCATGGTCAAGGTGAGGTTTCTAGAAGATGTTGGAAGCCTGGACAGGCTTAAAAGTTAAAGGGCTGCTGCAGAGCACAGCTAATCCTTTGCTATCAGGTTGTTGGAAGAGCTCACTTCAGGATTACCCAGAGGAAATGTCTGTGAAGTTACATTTTTAAATGAGCCCCCCTGACAGTGCTGCAGAGAAGCTTGGCTGCAGTTGCTGTATCTTCTCAGAGTCCTGCACTGTGGATTTCAGTGATTTTATGACACCTTTAGCATGCACTTTGAAAAAACAACACATTCTGTCAACTCCTATTGACAGCTGGAAGGATCTCACAGCAGAGATCTTGCACACCTCTACTCGCAGTGTGCTGTCTAACCTTACGCCCACCAGATAAGGGAGGGGGCCGTGTAGAGACCCTTGCCTGCTTTGGTGCACTGAACCCAGCTTTTCTGTGCTAGGAGAGCCTTGTATCTTCGGTTTCAGCATAAGGAAAGGTCCAGCTGACTGGGGCTGAGACTGTAAAAGCCATCACCACTGCTGCCTGCCTGATGCTCTGACTTCTCTGCCTTTTGGCTAGGACTTCTCCCTCATTTGCAGTACAGGGACCAAAGTCTTGCTGGTTTTAGTGCTGCACCACTGTGCTGATCTTGGCTTTCAAGTCACATTTCTCACACCAGCAATTAAAGCTGGCGAGGAGCTCATGCTGAAACTACAGTGTGGCTACCAAAGAGCCAGGGCAGGCAAGCATGCTCTGTGTGCATGACACAGACAAGGGAGCTGAGCTGTCTCTCTCAGACTAATAGAGGAGCACGAATTCGTAAAGGCACACTGGAGTTTGCTGTTGCAAGTGTGCTGTGAGTCCAAACTACCACTCACCTTGGCACCTGGCTGGATTGGCAAACGTGAGCTCCAACCTCGAGAAGCAGTTGGAGCACAGCCTTACAGACTCTGAGTCTCCACTGGGGTAAAGACAGGTGAATTTAGCTTCTAGCTTCACAGGACTCACAAGACAAGACAGATGCTGTTTACTCTTTGTCTTTGCCCAGGACGTGAAGCAGCAATCAGGTTTTCTTTCTGAATATGTGTGCGTTTCAGGGAAGGCAGTGCTAGAGCTACAAATGCAGGCACTGCAGCAGGCTGGGCAGACAGCTGATGCAGCCACCTGAGCACCTCTCCATATCATTCACCTTCTGTGTAGCACCAGCATGTGAGGGTAGGAACATTCTCTGGCATCCCTTTGAGCCAGGCATCCCCTTCAACGTTTAGCATGGTGGCTTCCCTCAAGACCTGGCAGCAGTGTGTTGGATGATAAAGCAGCCTTAGCCCAGCATGGCTCAGAAAACGAATGGCCAAAAGGCTTTCTGGTACCCAAGATTGCTTCTGAGAGAGCTCTGAAGGGTTTCTTGTGGCCATAATGCTTGCCAGACACCTTTCTATGTGTGAGACGCTCTAGCTAGCACATTGTCCCCTCGACTAGCAGAAGGGGGAGGAAAATCCCTTAATCACAATCTGTGATCAACACTGCATCACGCTGCACAGCTGTAAAAGCATCAGGCCAGAAGCTCTAGGAGACAGAAGAGCTGCCTGGTGTTGTCGTCGCCTGATGGTGCACATTACACTAAGCCTTGACAGCGATTTGAAAAGGCAACTGCCCAGACCTCTCTCCAAATCCTGCAGCAGTCACCCCTGAAAGTGACTCCAGCTCTTCTGGAGCCCTTTCTGCTGACACAAAGATGATGAGCACATGAAGAGAACAACACTGAGACCAGTCTGAAAATGCACAGACAAGAGCTTCATTTCCCTGCCCCATCTCTCTGCCCTGTTTGGTGTGGTGCAGACAGTGTACAGCAGCAGGGAAACTCATCCCTGCTTCCTCAGGGAGTCTTCATGAAACTTTCAGGATGTTTCTCTCCTCCTGATATCAAAGTGAATAAGATTTGACAGGTGGAAGTAGTAACAGCGAATGTTCTTGCTTTAATTTTCAGGAATCACTGCATGGTATCTCTGCTTTGAATGCTAAGTGCCTAATTAATAGGATACCCAACCCTCTAATATTGCTTAGACAAAGGGACTCATCATTTCTGTGCATAAAGAGGAGCATATTAACTAAATCACCAAGAGTTCAAGCTTACAAATGATTCTCTTGCATCACACCAATGCATGTCTTAACACCTCTGGAGCTTTGTGTTCTCTATAGAACTTTCTCTTTTTTCATTCCTTTTACTGAGACTTTTTAATCTCTCAAACAGGCTTTGTTGTTGTCGTTTTATTACAGGGTGGCACTGCAAGAACTCGACTCCATGTGCTTTGGTTGATTTCTTCACTTCTGTTCCAGCCAAAACCACTTACTGATAACTTTAGAAAACTACTCTGAGAACCAACAGCCACCCCAAAAGAAAAGTCTGAAATTGGAAGAGGTGAAGGTGTTGTTAGGAACAGAGGCTTGGAAAGGCAAATAATAATCCTGCAAGGCTGAAGTGGTACAGGAAAATCTTTAGGACACACAAACTAAAGAAACTGAAGGATTTAAGTTGAAGGACAATGTCATAGGATTGGGGATTTTGGAAGTGTGAAAGCTAGCAACAGTCTTGGGGCATTCCCTAGTACTTCAAGAGCAAACTGAGAGAGTGGAGCAGATGAAGGAAGGATGAAAGCAGCCTTCAGAAGACTGGAGGCTTTCAGAGAACTCCAGGATGAAAGACTTGTTTACACCTAGCTCTGTTAGCCTGCAGTCCTTCCAGGCTTTAAATTGGGCCCAAGGAACTGCTGGGATAAATCTACAGCTCAAAGTGCAGCAAGCTGATCCATGGCTATGCAAAAGGGAACCTGAACCCTAGGCCTGAAGACTCCTCCTGGTGATGACACTCTAAGGTGAGCAGTGTGATCAGCAAGCAGTTGCTCGTCTGCTTCGTCTGCTAAAATGAAGTCCAGACTACTTGCAAAAGCAGGAGCTCTCTCTCTCTCGGCTCTGGAAGGACCAAACCTTTTCACAGCACAGCCATGTGAGAGAGAGGCTGGAGGTAGTCACTGGGATGAAGGCAGACACAGACTGTTCATGGTTTGCGCTGTTACTCATTGCTTTCAGCGCAGACATTGGCCAGAGCTGACTGGCAGCTGAATCTGTTGTGCTGTCCTGCACCTCCTGCAGCAGTTTCTGATAGCTTCAACAGCCTGGCAGAGCAGCACTGGCCAGACTGGTTAGGGTGTGAGGGCAGAGAGAGCAGACAAGGTGTCAAGCACTGCAGTGTGCTCTGACGGAGCTGCCAGGGGCACCTCCAGTTTGACTGCAGTAACACCTCCATTAGGGGATGCATTTCACACACTTCTGCCTGCCTGCAGGTCTCACTCGGGTCAGCCCTGTCCCACACCCTAGATTTTCCTCCTGATAATCCTTATCAATCATGCTAAAATATAAGGCACAAGGTTTGGAGCTCTTTTCTGCAACGGTTTTGGGGCTCAGACAACTTCCCTCTGCAGAATGTATTTAATGAGAGGATACAGGGAGGCACTGTGAAGGTCGGAAGGGTCTTGCTGGGTACAAAGGAGCAGGAAGCAGTTTGGTTTATTTGTGTTTCTATAAATATGGGTGCTGAGTCCTCCTCCTAATCCAGCAGAACATTCTCATGATCTCAGGAACAAGCTCCATGGAATGTTTCACATAGCAGACTTGTCCAAGTCTTTGGGTTGTTTCTTCTGTAACTTCGTCTGACAAACTGGATCAGCTCCTGGTGGCTAATGTCACAGTTTCAGAGACCTCAGGGGAAGCTGTTGTGTTTGTGTCAGCACCGAGCCAGGGCTGAACTGCCTTTTGTGTTCTTCCCTCTGTTGACACTCTCGTTATGTGCTGAAAGCCTGTCCCCAGAATGATACTGGGACATCCAAGCTGTCATTCAGTGCACTGGAAGTTTGGTATTTGATCTCCGCTGTACCCTGCCGGTCTCTAGCTCCAAGTGGTGATGTGTGTGCTGGACAGGCACAATCCTCTCTACCTCTTGTGACACATGCAAGTCCCACCCATGGGAATGACTTTGCAGAGGATGGGACCTGGGTCCATGTTCCCCATTCCATTCTCTGCCAAAGCAGTTTGCTTTGGGTTTAAAGAAGATATTTGTTTCAAGGGAAAGTCTGCATCCTTGCTCCCTCTGGACACCAATGGGGCTGTGGAAGTGTCACTTCTGCGGTGCTAGGGGCTGGGCGAGAGGCAGCAGTGTCTGGGTGGTGAAAAGGAGCTACCATTTCAAGGGCTCTTGTGCAATGCATGTCAGCAAAGGAGGGAGAAAAACTGTTCTGCACTTCTTTCCTTCAAGGGCTTCTGCCTCTTTGTGAGAAGAACCACACAGCACTACTGTGCTATAAAATCCACCAACTCCAGTTTCTTCACCCTGCAGGAACAGCCACCAGAGAGTCTCCCAGTGCCAAGAGCAAAGTCCCCCACCAGACTCCTTTGTAGAGGCTCAGTTCCTTACTGTCCCCAGTGGTGAATAAATAAGAGGACAGGCAGCAGCCAAGAAACTGCAGTGTCTCACTTGCCATGTCAAAGTGGTTTTGGTTCCACCTCTGCCAGGATATCTTTAGCATCAGTTTCTACATCTAGATCTTCCTTCACTGCTTTGTGTGGTGCTTGGCCAGGACCCTTGGTCAGCTGTTTTATAGCTCATTGTATACCTTCAGTGCTAGACAGGGGTTTGGTGGTGACACAGCTCATGGGCTGCAGAGGACACACCACAGCTCAGCTGCGTCACTTCTGTCTTAGCAAACTACAACCTGGGTAGCTTTTGGGAAAAGAATATCCTTAGTATAGAGAACATTGACTCTTAGGTGGAGACATTTTGCTTTAATGAAGTTGTTTGGGATGTTTCTGTTTCATAACACTTTTTTTTCCTTTCATATACCGCTCCTGCAGCAAATGCTGACAGGCTCTTTTGGTCCCCTAGTGATAGTCTTGAGGCATTCCCAAGAGCCTGGTTGCTACCCACCCTCTATAGATCTCTGCTGCTCTCTGAATGTGCCATTTTCAGCTGTCTGCTTGGGAAGCTTCATTTCCATATGCTCCAGATTCCAGTGATTCCAAACACACTTTCCCTGCAGAAATGGAAAATCATGTCCCATCAAAAGTTTCTCACATAGAATCACAGAATCAAGTAGGTTGGAAGGGACCTCCAAGCTCATCCAGCCCAACCTAGCACCCAGCCCTGGCCAAGCAACCAGACCATGGCACTAAGTGCCCCAGCCAGCCTTGGCTTCAACACCTCCAGGCACGGCCACTCCACCACCTCCCTGGGCAGCCCATTCCAATGCCAATCACTCTCTCTGCCAACAACTTCCTCCTAACATCCAGCCTAGACCTGCCCTGCCACAGCTTGAGGCTGTGTCCCCTTCTTCTGTTGCTGGCTGCCTGGCAGCAGAGCCCAACCCCACCTGGCTACAGCCTCCCTTCAGGTAGTTGTAGATCATTGAGTTCCACTATAAACCCAGAACTGGACACAGCACTCAAGGTGTGGCCTGAGCAGTGCTGAGCGCAGGGGCAGAACAAGCTCCCTTCTCCTGCTGGCCACACTGCTCCTGAGCCAGGCCATAAACATGATTATTCTGCACATATAAACACAAGAAGACACTGAACACTCAATCTTCCTCCCCAGTATTTTCTCATTGTTTTAATACACTGCCCTCCACTCAGTTGTGAGTGCCCTCTGCAGTCACAGCATTGATCCCAAACTGAAAAGGCAGCAGTACACTGTGTGGACCTCTTTCCTAAAGTGAATACTCTCCCTCGTTACTCTCTCTCTTTGAAATGCTAGGAGCTGGCAGTGGAGCTGCAGGGGTCCAGGCTCCTGGTAACCACCAGAGTGTTTGCTGGACAGCATTTAATGAGCTTCAGTCCTTTATCTTGCTAGCCCAAAGAAGTTCCATTTAAATTTCAGCTTCCTGGCAAGAGGCAGAGGGAAAAGGAGGAGCTTCACTCTGGAGATCAAAGAGATGAAACCCCTTAGGTGCTAATCCTGACATTTCCAGGGCCCTAGTTCAGGTCCTGTGCCAGCAAGCACTGGCAAGCTGCAGAAGGCTGTTTCTGAAGCTGCATTTTGCAGCTGTCACTCCTCTGCAGTGTGATGGGCACTTGCTCTTGCTAGCGTTGGCTGATAGTGCCACAAAAGGGGCAGCTGATTACCAGATGGGAGGTTCTTGCTGTGTTCTGTAGGCTCCTGTCTGCATCTTTAAGCAGCTGGGCCTTTAAAAAGCTGCTGTTAGCCTCTGCCCCACTGACAGAGCTCCCATGCAGCTGGGCTCTCCCAAGTAGGCTTTCTTATGCAGCATTGCTTTGGATGACCTTGAAGACTGTTTGGGATTTCCAGACCTATTTCACCTCTGTGTCCTCAGGTAGCTTCTGTACCCATTCACCAAGCTTGGCTTGGTCTGAGAGCATTCCCACCGTGCAGAGGATGCTCTTGAGAGCTCTCACATTGGTCATGGCACTGCAGAAGAGTGGCTGGTCTGGATTATAGCAGATCCAGCAGTGTTCAGAAGACAGGAATGAAATGCTGATGTGCTCCACATGCGCAGTAAGGATGCCAGCCTGAGCTCTGCAGTGACTGTACCACTCTGCAGGGTGGGTGATACTCACCTGCCAAACTGAGAGGAGGTCACACCATCTTCTGGCATTCAGAGGCTACCAGAGAGGGGAGAGGGTGAACTGTTCTTCATGTCTGTGGTACATGGGGTGCAAAGGAATGGCCTTAAATGGCAGCAGAAGGCTTCCAGGCAGATACTGTTGATGTTTTCTTGTGTCTAAGAACAGCATAACACTGAAATGGGTGGTTCAGGGGACTTGTCATCACTGGAAATACTTAGTGACAGGCTAAGCAAGAACCTGACTGGAGACCTGCTTTAGACAGGACACTGGGCTGGATGATCCCCCAGGTTCCTTCTATTTCCATATGGTTGTATGCACAATCAGCCTGATGTGTCCCAAAAGTTTCCAATTACTATGCATGAAAAGATCATCTGTGCAAAGCAATCTCAATACGCCTGATGCTTCCTGGGAGAAATATAACCAGTGTCTGTCCAGAGCCGTTGGAGAAGAATCTGGTAGAGACACCAGCCCAGTAATCTTTTCTTTTATCCACTTAGCATCTCTCTTTGAGCTGCAGTAATGCCTGACTCCCCCAAGAGCAGTTTTTATGGAAGGTGCCTAACAACCTGCCAGTGCTCAGATGGATTCACATCATCCCACCACCTCTTCTAGAGGAAGAGACTGACAGGTAAGGAGTACTTGTGAAGGTGTGCTCAGGATCAGGTCTGTAGCAGCAATGCTTGGAGTTGAACTGAAACCATTCCTCTTGATTTAGAAATGCATCAAACCACCTTCTTTAACCATTTCCTCACAGAAGGAAAGAAAGAACTCACCTGAAGCTGAACTATAGCACCAGTGGCTGGCATGTGCCGAGCTGTCTGCAGCTGAGGCTTGGCATCATTACAGTCTGGGTGATGAATGGCTGGAGAGCAGCCCTGAGGAGAAGGACCTGGGGGTCTGGGTCGACGAGAAGCTCAACATGAGCCGGCAGTGTGCACATGCAGCCCAGACAGCCAACCGAGTGCTGGGCTGCATCAAGAGAAGTGTGGCCAGCAGGGCAAGGGAGGTGATTCTCCCCCTTTACTCTGCTCTCGTCAGACCCCACCTGGAGTACTGTGTGCAGTTCTGGAGCCCCCAATACAAGAAGGACATGGAACTGCTGGAGCGGGTCCAAAGGAGAGCCACGAAGATGATCAGAGGGCTGGAGCACCTCTGCTATGAGGACAGGCTGAGAGAGTTGGGGCTCTTCAGCCTGGAGAGGAGAAGGCTTCGAGGAGACCTTATAGTGGCCTTCCAGTATTTGAAGGGAGCCTACAGGAAAGCTGGGGAGGGACTATTTACACGGTCTAGTAATGTCAGGACGAGGGGGAATGGGTTTAAGCTGGAAGAGGGGAAATTTAGACTGGATGTTAGGAGGAAGTTCTTTACAGTGAGGGTGGTAAGGCACTGGAATGGGTTGCCCAGGGAGGTTGTGGATGCTTCCTCCCTGGAGGTGTTTAAGGCCAGGCTGGATGAGGCCTTGAGCAGCCTGCTGTAGTGGGAGGTGTCCCTGCCTATGGCAGGGGGTTGGAGCTGGATGATCCTTGAGGTCCCTTCCAACCTAAACCATTCTATGATTCTATGATTCTATGATCATTTGTGCACAGCTGAACTGTGTGGTTGAACCTGGAATCAAAGCCTTTAAGTGAGTTGAAATTCCTCAGTTTCAAAAAGGTTGTGGGCAAAGGCAATGACATAGCTTCATAGCCAATGAATCAAGTCTTAAAGCACCCAAGACCACTTCTGGAACTTTCTGAAATTGCTGACCATGCCTCCAGTTCCTCTTCTTTCTGCAGAGCTGCAGAGGAGGAAGTTCTCAAGTTGTGCCAGGGCAGGTCTAGGCTGGATGTGAGGAGGAAGTTGTTGTCAGAGAGAGTGACTGGCATTGGAATGGGCTGCCCAGGGAGGTGGTGGAGTGGCCGTGCCTGGAGGTGTTGAAGCCAAGGCTGGCTGGGGCACTTAGTGCCATGGTCTGGTTGCTTGGCCAGGGCTGGGTGCTAGGTTGGACAGGTTGAGCTTGGAGGTCCCTTCCAACCTGCTTGATTCTGTGATTCTTCACCATGAGAGTGGCGAGAGCCTGGAATGGGTTGCCCAGGGAGGTGGTTGAGGCCAGGCTGGATGAGGCTTTGGCCAGCCTGCTCTAGGGTAGGATATCTCTGCCCATGGCAGGGGGGTTGGAACTGGATGATCCTTGTGGTCCCTTCCAACCCTGACTGATTCTGTGGTTCTATGATTATTCTCATGGGCATTAACATTGTGGCCCTGGGGGTTCCTGCAGCATATGCAAAGGAAGTGATGAATACACACAGAGGGAATAATGCTTTTGAAAATCTTTTTGGTTACACAAGCAGAGGAACTTGCCTGCTCCAAAGTGCAACCAGCAGGGCAGCTCTACCTCCTTACCAGCAAGAGCAAACTAAAGGTGTGAAGCTATCTCTGTCTTTTCCTTTGGTTATTGCTGCTGTTCTTTTGTAACAGTTCCCAGTGGTTCTGATTAGATCTGGGCTAAGTTCAGAGTGCGCAAAAACTGTGTCCTGCCTGGTGCAAGGCTGCAATGGCTTCTGTAGTCTTGGAACCTCCTTCTTCCAAATGATTAACGCTGTGATCATGTAAGCCAAGTTTAGGGGAAACTTAATTTGCATTCTGAGCCTAAAAGAATGAGGCAGAAAACAGGTGGAACATGCACACAGAGACACTTAATCAGAGGCAAGTTTACCCAAACCACCCAATATTAGGTTTGTGTTTTATGCTTACAGCTGATCCGCACTGTAAATGGGCTCTGCTGCATCACTAGCGACTACCCCAGCACGAAGGGCAGAGCAGGAGTGACCTCATCTTTGTTTTCATTTTACAGCCTATCATCTAGTTCTTCTCACCAAAACATGCTAGCTAGGCTCAAACTAGCACAGCACAGAAAGCCAGCAAACCCAAAAGTAATATCTGAGTCCCACTGAAAACCTGAAGGGCATCAGAGCCATCCTTCAGTCCTTGGGGGATGAAAGGCAGTTCTAGTCACAGAAACATGCTGAGAATTAAGCTTTCTAAACCAAGTATTTAGTTTAAATACTCAGTGTGTTGGTACCCTCCAGCATTTTATTAAATAGGCTACAACTTCTTGTTTGCTTCTGTTTGAATTCAGCTATCCTGTGCTGCTCCTCAGTAATTAACTTTTTGAATTGTGTCATAAATTAATCTCAAATTACTCTTCCCTCTGCACAGACTAAGAAAGGTCCAAAGACTGAGATCTGAATGGGAAAGCCTGGGTGTGGAAGCAGTGAAGGAAGGGTCATGAATATCACCATACAGCTATGTGCAACTACCACGTACTTAGATCAGAACAAGACAGCCTAAATCAAGCAGAAAAAGAGACACTCAGAAGCCAGCGAGAGAGTGAGGTGAACAATCATCAGAAGCCAGTGAGGGAGGCTGGCCAGAAAACAGAGAGCAAGCCGGAGCCATCAGACACCCAGGTAAGAGCCAGAAGCCAGGCAGCCTGAGCAGCGAGCCCAGCAGCACAGCATCAGCAGAGATGCCCAGCAGCTTGCTGACCAGAGGTAAAAGATCACAGCCACTGACAGCTCCTAATGGGTGCAAAACCCAGCATGCTGTGTCCAGGACACTAAGAACTCAGGAAAGGTGGTGGGGACTTGAAAGCCAACCTGTTTTTTTCCTTTCTGCTCCCTGGAAGAAAGAGCCTTTCATCTGGCACCTAGAGCATTCCTGGGGAACTGGCTTTGGTCCTTGCAGCAGATGAAAGCTGAGGCTTGGTCTTTCGCTTCCCTAGGAGTGTTAGGAGGGGGAGCAGAAGCCTCTCCAGTGGCACAGGTGGAGGGGGCAAAAGATGTGACAGAAAGGGTGGTAACCAGAATAAAAGAACTTTAGGTGTGACAAGTTTGACACTTTCAGGAGAGATTCTTGGATCGTATGGCTCTGGGTATCTTCTGCTAACCCAGATTTTGTACTCCGTGCAAGGCCGTATCTGGCATCACCTCCAGTAATGGTTCTGTGGCTTTGCAGGAAAGCAAACAAACAAAACATTTTGTTTGCATCTTTAGTGCTAGGACAGCTCCTTATTAAAACCCCTGTAAAATAACTCAGTTTGGAGGAAGTCAGGAGATAAATTTGCTGAATGTGAAAGAGGAAAATTTTGTTGCTGTTGTTGCTTTCTTTTTGGTCTGCTGCTGGTTTCATAGCATCAAACCAAAACAGAAAATGAGGTAGTTGCAGTCTATGAACTTGTAGCCAGGTGAGAAATCTGTGCTCCCCTCTCGACTGAAGTCTTGAACCTGTGAGCTGCCTATATTAGGGTGACATCAGTTACTACAGATTAGTAACCAAGCCAGCTAAATCTGGAGTGGAAAAAAGGAAAGATTAAGGATGCAGAGCAGAATGGGTGTGTCTTTGCCAGTCATGGCAGCTGTTAGAAATGTCTGTTAGATGCTTTCAGCAGCTTTGCCTTCATCCTCTGACTAAGGTGATAACCGAAAAGAAATGGAGAGGCTTTCTTTCTTTTGCCATTCATTCCATAGAGTGGGCTCCTTTAGCCAAGAGGTGGCTAAGAGGGCATGCAAGAAGCGTACTGAGTAAAGGAGCAAATGGAGACAGCAACAGCCTCGTCAGCCGAAAGACCAGTAAAAGAGGCTGAAGACAATACCCTGCGAAGCGAAGGGCACTTTGAGGAAAGCACTAAACCAGGAGCACTACAGATGGTGCAGGCTTGATCATAGAATCATAGAATCATAGAATGGTTTAGGTTGGAAGGGACCTCAAGGATCATCCAGCTCCAACCCCCTGCCATAGGCAGGGACACCTCCCACTAGAGCAGGCTGCTCAAGGCCTCATCCAGCCTGGCCTTAAACACCTACAGGGAGGAAGCATCCACAACCTCCCTGGGCAACCTGTGCCAGTGTCTCACCACCCTCACTGTAAAGAACTTCCTCCTAACATCCAGTCTAAATCTCCCCTCTTCCAGTTTAAACCCATTCCCCCTCGTCCTGACATTACCAGACCTTGTCAATAGTCCCTCCCCAGCCTTCCTGTAGGCTCCCTTCAGATACTGGAAAGCCACTCTAAGGTCTCCTCGAAGCCTTCTCTTCTCCAGGCTGCAGAGCCCCAACTCTCTCAGCCTGTCCTCATAGCAGAGCTGCTGCAGCCCTCTGAGCATCTTCGTGGCTCTCCTCTGGACTCGCTCCAGCAGTTCCATGTCCTTCTTGTGTTGGGGGCTCCAGAACTGCACACAGTACTCCAGGTGGGGTCTGAGGAGAGCAGAGTAAAGGGGGAGAATCCCCTCCCTTGCCCTGCTGGCCACACTGCTCTTGATGCAGCCCAGCACAGGGTTGCTGTCTGGGCTGCATGTGCACACTGCAGGCTCATGTTGAGCTTTTCGTCAACCCAGACCCCCAGGTCCTTCTCCTCAGGGCTGCTCTCAGCCATTCACCACCCAGCCTGTATCTGTGCCTGGGATTGCACCGACCCAGGTGCAGGACCTTACACTTGGCCTTGTTAAACGTCATGAGGTTGGCCTGGGCCCACCTCTCCAGCCTGTCCAGGTCCCTCTGGATGGCATCCCTGCCCTCCAGCAAGTCAGCTGCGCCACAGCTGCGCCGATCCCTCATCGGAAGTACGGCAGTTTCTCACGGGCTTTAATAAGCTTTAGCCTCGTGTTTCGAGGTAAAGCTGGAAGGGGATATGAAAGACACCTGTGCCTGGGGGGAGAGGCGCACAGCTCGTTCCGCGGGGCTCGGCTCTGCTCCGCGCCTGCCGGCGGAAGGCTTGGCACGGCAAGGCAGCGGCACGGAGCCGCATGGGAGCTCCCTGCCTTTGATCACAGCAGAGGAGGCAGCAGGATTGCCAGGCTCTTAGCAAGAGACAGGTTTGCTTGTCACCACCTGGAATGCCAAGCACAGGTATAAAAGGTAAGCACCAGAGAATTGTTACACGATACGCATCCAAGCCTTGAAGGGATCCACTTTGGGAGGCAGAAGATGCTCCGACAGACTGCAGAGAAGAAAGAGCGTTAGGGCTTACCTGAAGGGATGGGAACAGCCTGCTGGGGCAGGCAGGGAAGGTAGTTAAAGGCGTGGAAACTTGTTATCTTCAGTGAACTCTGATTTGTGGGAGGAACAGGAAGCATGACAAGTGGGATGAACAAGTGGCTCCATTGTTAGTAAATCTGCAAGGGAGGCTGAAGAAAGCTGAGCGTGAACAGAGAAGAGGCTGAGCACTTTGCAGCCCAGGGCAGGAATGGTGCTTGGGCTGAGGATCCTCTGCACTGGCAAGAACAGCTTTAAAGAGTGGCGAGTTCTCAGAGATGTGTTATAGCTTTACAGGAGACTGTAGACCTCACAGAGAAGCCCTGATAAACAGGGGCATAGCAGCAAAGGAAACAGCCTCCGTTACAGGTGAGAGCTGCAGCTAAGCGATGGCAATAGTGGAAGGGTTGGACGAGACAACTCAGCAGCATGAGGTGGCCAAAAGGCTTGTGCTCAGCTCAGAACTCAGGACAGTGCCACCAAAATTACTGGTGTAGAATTGTGAACGTGACAGTCAAGACAGAGCACAGCTGCTGACAGGGACAAATCAGCCAGGAAATATGTGTGCAAAAGTACAGATGAGCAGCATGTGGTTCTGTATCCCATGTGGAGGAAACAAGAAGAAACAGCCAGCTTCCAGAGAACAGTCCTTTGGGGGGGTTAATAAAGCAGATTGTATTGGGATAGTAATGGAATAGAGCCCCTGGATCAGATTTGGAGAGGAGAAAATGATGTAGAAATGAAGCAGGAGAGTAGGTAGAGAAGATGTTGTTGGTATTGAAGAGACAGTTACAGTTCTACATATTCTGGCACCTGAGAGCTGGAAAAGCTTTCCATTGGTTTATCACTAAGAAGCGATGCCAGAAATTACAGAATCACAGAATTAATCGGGTTGGAAGAGACCTTTGAGATCATCAAGGCCAACCTATCACCCAACATTACCTAATCAACTAAACCACAGCACCAAGTACCACATCCAGTCTCCTTTTAAACACTTCCAGGGACGATGGACTGCAGCACCTCCCCAGGCAGCCCCTTCCAGTGCCAATCACTCTTTCTGCAAAGAACTTCTTGCTAACATCCAGCCCAAACCTCCCCTGGTGCAGCTTGAGACTGTCCCCCCTCCTTCTGCCACTGGTTGTCTGGGAGAAGAGACCTTTCAGGTAGCTGTAGACAGTGATAAGTATGCCCTGAGTATGGCATTAAAATGTGGTCAAGATGGTGTCTGGGGGGGGGGTGGGGAAGTGCTATCAACACTCATAGCTTTATTCTGTTCAGCAGAGGATAGGGTTCTGTGAGACATTTTTCAGTTTCAGAAGCTCCAATCTGATCAGTGAGGAGAACTGCTTAGAAAAAGTGTCTGAACTAAGAGCTTAAGGGCTTGAATTTAGAAGAGGTTTAGAGTTTCCCGAAATCAAAGAAATCTGATTTCTAAGCAAGGTAAAAATGTTATCAGAAACTGAAATAGACTCAAACTCCTTCATAGGCCATACTAGGTCTAAAGGGTGAACTTAGAAAAAGTGGGACAAGAAGTTTGATTGGAAAAAAACAAGGAAAGCTGAGTGTCAGAGATCAAGAACTGCAGGGATAAAACAAATATAGCCTAAAGCAGAGCTGAGTTTGATCTCACAGCATTGAAACCAATAGTAAACATTAACCAAAAACCAATCCCCACAGACGTGTGCAAAAAGATAATCCCCACACCCCAAAGCAGAAGAAGGAGCCAGCTGCCATTAGCAGTTGGGATGATATTGAGAGCAACCAAATGACAAAAGGAAACCTTCATCTCCAATCTTCCTAACAAGGGGAAATTGAAGTAAATTGGAAACCCAGACTGTTAGAAATGAGTATAGAGAGAAATTTCCATTGGCGACTGCTGCTGAAATCATTACCTAAGAGTTTCGGGCACCCATGCTCTGCGCAGCCACTTAACTCTTACCAGGACACTCAGTGAACTAAAGCAGCACAGCAGCAAACAAATCAGTGCCTGATCTGGCTGAGCTTTAGTGGGTCAGCATGTACTGCCTGCCTCTGCACACAGCTGAAACCAGATCTCAGGCAGCAGCTTCGCTTGGCTTAGACAACCCCCACAAGAAAGTTGGCAGATTCCTGACAAACCTTGCAGGTGTCACAAAGCAGGAAACAGTGCCAGAGCCTGGAAGACAGAAGATGCTGTCCTGAATGTGCTCCAGGAACGGATGGAAGTCAGTAGTGCAAGGTGCCTCTCACACATTAATAATTCCTGCTTTGATCTCTGTCTCATTAGATAGCAATAACTGCAGCACAGACATGGTTGAGTGCTGCAGCAGTGGTCTTGAAGGGCACAGGATGCCTGAACTCCTGCTGCCACACAGCTGTACTGCAGAAGGGAGGGACAGAGGCTGCTGGCACCCAGGGGTGTGCATTTCCAGCAGTGAGGGTCTCAGCTCAATGCAAGCGTCTGCCACGATGAGATTTCTCTCTACAGACAAATCAGGTGTAGGGATGTACAATGGGAGGGAGGACTAAATGCTGATGTTAGTTAGAGGGTTTAAAGAGGCCACGGCAGCATTCATGCAGTAAGCATTTCAGTGCTGCAGCAGTGGTGCCCTCACCAAACAAAGCTACCAGCTGCTGTGTGTAAGAAGCCAAGAAAACCTCTGCTACAGGTAGTGCAGGCACAGAAAAGAATTGTGTGTTGCACTCAGCTGTGCCATCTCAGGACTAGACTGTAGAGGCCTCTTTTAATTACTAAGTAATGGGCTAATTAATCCTAATTTTTCTAATTCTTTTTCCTTTGCAACTCTTTCCTCATCCATGACTTTTCAGAAGTTTAAATGTCCAATTGAATGATGCAAGGGAGTTCTCCTTTGTCACCCTCACTTTGACAGACTTCTTTTTTATGTCTTGGGCACAATTTCTCTTGCAAAATGACCCTGGCTATTCAAACACAAAGCAAATATAAACAGAAATTGGAAAAGGGAAAAATTAATCTGAATTAAGTGTACAGCTCATGTATTAAAACTCGAATTACAGACTTAGTTCATTCATCTTTTCCAAGATTCTTCAGGACAGATGACCAGAAATTATTGCAGAAACATTGAAAATCATTCAAGCCACCAACACAATAAAAACAGAGCCCAAACCCTAACAAAATGGACTACAGAAGCTACACCATGAGGACTAAATTATCTGCTCTAGCAATCAGCTCTGTTTCCAAACCAACTTATCTTGAGTTCCTGCTGTGCCTCTTTAGCAGGAATGTTAGCGTCTGGGTCTCTGTCTGGCTTCTGATGTAATTAGTGCTAAAGTTCTGTTCAAAGCACCTCTGAACAAGTTGTCATCCTTCATTGCAGCTTCAGTCTTCAGCAAAACTAAGCTTCTCTTCAAAGCAAGAAACATCAAATGAGTCTCAGCATCCTCAGAAGCAAACCGCAGTGTGACGCTCCCTGCATCTTCCTTGCCATAACCTAAGCACTCTTGCGGCTCAGTGAAAACTAATTCCTTCCTCCAGGACTTCCTGCCAAGGACTGGGAATGCCACGTGGGTTTGAGTTCTTATGCTGCCATCAAATTTCAAAGGCCCTCCAGGTAATTTTATTAACGAAAATTACACCACTCAGCAGTCCTGAAACTCTGCTTCAGTGCACACAAGGGAGAAAATAAAGAAATCCAATAAAATCCTTCATTCAAATGAGTTTAGTTGTTCAAGTTTCACATCTCCAGCACCATTAGAACTGAAGCTTTTCCGTCTGTAAGCTGCCTGTGTAGACAGTGGTGTGGGGGCTTTACCCACTTGTGTTAGTAGGAAGTTTCAGTAGCAGAGAGCAAACGTGCAGCTAATGTGCCGGCACGAGACGCCTGCGTATCTGGGCACACTTCGGCTGCTCTGCCTGTGGCTGGCAGGTAGCCACCACACCACGGCACACTACCAGCTGAAACGTTTGCTAGACCATCCCTACGCCCAGAAGCTTTCTGCTGAGCTGTGTGAGGCCCTGCAGCTGGCAGGTGTGCTCAGTGCCCCTGCTGCACTTTGTAGAAGCTGATGCACGCTTTGCTTGGGTCAATGCCTCCTGCACTGAAATGCAGACTTCACCACGTGCTGGTTCGTTAGAATGTTCTGGTTTGTGTCCCCTGCACCTCTCAGCACATTTGCCTCCAGGTTCTGGCTGCTGCTCACACACTTGCTTTGGTTTAGCATGTCCCTGATGGTGCTTTGGCACTTTACAGAAGCATGCCAGTGATGGCTGTGTATTGCCCAGCCCTCTTTGGCTTGCCTCAGGTTGTAACAGAGTTCTGCCAAGTAGCCACTCAGGGCTCCTAGCTTTCATGGAACCATTCTGGTTGGAAAAGCCTTCTAAGGTCATCAAGTCCAACAGTCAACCCAACACCACCATGACCATTAAATCATGTACCAGAGTGCCACAACCGCTTGTTTTTTGAACACCTCCAGGGACAGAGACTCCGCCACTTCTCTGGGCACCTCGTCCCAAAGCCTGACCCCTCTTTCACTAAAGAACTTTTCTGCAATACCCAATCTATACCTCCCCTTGTGTAACATCAACTCCCTAAGACTGGTGGTAGAAATCATTGCAGCCTTCTTAAGAAAATCTGTAGGAAAATGTCATCATGACAACTCTTGCTGCACTCCTTACAGGATCTGCTTTCCCCTGTTTAATTAGGATCCTGCATGGGCAACAGTATCATTGGCATGGATTTTCAAGCACTTTTAAAGAGTCTCTTGAGCCATACTTTAGAGATCCACATGTGCTGCAACCACCATAAATGCTTGCAATGTATGAATGGGAGTTGGTTTAAAGCAGGGTTATGCACATGCTGAACTGATTGAAGACTCACACCAACTCCCACTGCAGCTACACTCAGCCCATGAAGATAACCAGAATACTCTCAAACTGCACACCACAGCCCATCAGTTCTCTGCCTCTGCCACAATGCTTCCGTTCAGCAGAAGTCACAGATAGGCTGTGGATGAGCACATTGATCATTCTCAGCCAATGTATCCTGCCTGGCAACAATCACCAAGTCAGAGGGACATGCAGAAACAATATGGTAACCTGCCTTTAGAAGCTGCTTTTCAATTCCCCCCCAGGTGATGGATGCACAGGTCCGGAAGCATGGAAAGGTCACTGGATTCGTTTGAGTTTCTCTGCCATGGCTGTGGAAGATCTTACAGCAGACTGCAAAGCTGCTGGTAGAAACCACACTTCCGAAGAGCTACGCAGATTGGCTGCAGCCAGGTAAATAAAGCTTCTGCCTTGTCATCACTGGACTGTCTGCCTTGTCACTGGAGCATGACTGACTTTGAATGACAAAATGAAGTTATTTTTGTTTGAGTGACTTCTACACTTATTTCTCCCTCCCTCATTTCCTTACTCTCTGAGGTGGTAGGAAGATTCTCCTGGTGAGTCACAAAACCTGGTTTTCACTTTGTTATTCGTGCCTCACAATATGAAAGTAGTGCTACCATTTTTGGATGAAGGGGTCTGGTGGCAGCGCTGGTTCCAGGAGCTGCTGTCACCCTCTGATCCCCCAGCATGCCTGCTCTTGTGTTATTGCTCCCCTAACCTCCCAGGGTGCCAGCTGTGTAAAAGTGAGGGACCATGCAGCCATGTCCAGCCAGGACCAGAACCTCCTCTCTAAACACTGCTCTGCCTTCTGCCCCTCCTGTTTCTCTGCATGTGTTTATGTTTTAAGCTGCTGCCCTCAGTCCACAGGGGAATCCAGCAAGCAGCTGAGCAAAGCTGGGACAGCTTGCCAAGGCAGGAACTCCTTATGCCATGCTCTTGGCAAAGCCCTGCCTCTTTGCACAGAGCCTGCTGGCTGCTAGAGAGGCTGCTTATCAGATTGGGTAAACCCCAGAGCACAGAGAAACCTCTGATTGCCTTAATTCATATCTAGAAATGCAGGAGGTCAAGTCTAGGTGAGGTGCTTATCACTGAAAAAGAGCTGAAACTTGCCACAAAAGTTAGGTGGAGCAGACAAATACCTGCTGGGGACTGAAACTCTCTCATCTGTGGAAGCAATTCTGTTGACTCAGGAGCACAAAGGGTTTATTGGGTGCTGGCATCTAAAGCAGACAGTGCCTAGCAGCCCGGCAGCCTGCCATGTGCACTGATGAAGAGCTTCCGACGTTCCATACCCAGAGCTGCTTTGATTTACCAAAGGTGCTGCCCAGTGGGCATCTATGTCCTGCCCTCGGATGTGCAGGTATTTGCCTTCCTTTTTCTGTCTTGACATTGCCAGCTGCAGTCTGGGCAAATACAGCTGGGAAGACGCTCACACAGCTTGGAGGCTCAGCACACTTCCACCCCAGCAGTTCTACTGCAAGGTTTATGGGAACCTCTCTGCAAGAAGGGGTAGGAAGTTCACAGCACTTTACACCACTTCCACCTGTTAGGCACTCACAATGAGCATTAGTGGCTCACAACCTTACCTAGCTTTTAAGGTTCCCCTGCCCTGGTGGTATGAGGCACCAGGGGAAGGCAGGTATCTCTGTCTACTGTCCAAAACAGAGGTGCAGGGGAATAGAGACACTCAAATTCAAAGGCTCATCTCTGGATGCAGTGCTTGGGATTCTTCTGTGGGGTTTTTAGCACTGCATTTATGGCCTTAGTATTCTAGGTGTCCATTGCTCAGGTGAGTTAATTCATGTTGCAAAGTGCACCTGCTAGAAGCCAACAATGGTTGGCCCAGAGGACCTGCAGGCTCACAACCTGTTGAAATTAGCCTCAGATAAATCTCAGCAGGGTTACCACTGTTCCATTTGGATAGGTAAGCTAAGCAAACCTGTTTCTTTCCCCTATAGTAAGGGTGAGTTTAGAAAATCAGTAAAGCAGATATATGAACAGTAAACAGCTCCAAATACTCCTTTCTCTGTTGCTGGTCTTCTTTTGATGATCAACCAATTACAGTATCTTCCATAGGAACCATACGAGAAAAGCTCCACAAAGGCTTCACTCCAGACTGCTACAGTTCCATTAGGCTGGAATGGTCTCAAAACATGAAATACGATTGCTATTACATCTCCATAAAGGGAAAACTCAGTTTGGTACTAAAGGCTGGGTAGTAAGAGGACAGCATCAAGCTCCTTTAAAGCCAAGATGCATCTTCTAAATCCCATTGGAGATAGCTGATGGAAGTGAGGTTTTTTTCTTGTTTCAGCATCATTTCATAGGTGCCTTCTGGAACGTGCATTCAGAGAGGTTGGTCCATTGGCTTCAGAAGAGGAAACAAAGCAGAAATGATTCCCATTTTGACTCCTACAACAGGGCAGAGAGGGAAGCACGGCAGTCTGTGTGCCTTGGTTCACAGGCACATGCTGCGTGGCCCTCAGCAGTACCTCTGCTCATGCAGAGATGGGTGCTGTACACCCGTGCAGTGAAGGCTCAACAGCTTGGAACAGCTTGGCTCAGGCTTGCCAGGGCCCCAGCACACTCCCTGGTTCCTTCTTCAGAAGCTCCAACTCCTTTTGCCACTGGCAAACACCCTCTAAGGTGCTGCCAGGTTGGGATCACCTGAGGAGGGGGCATGCTGTGCCCAGAAATCATGCTGGAGCAGAGGGATTTCTCCTCCCAGGAGTGCCAGGCTGCCCTAGGAGGTGAGTGGAAGAAGAATGCTCCTTGCAAGTGTCATAAATAAAAGGCACAAACTCAGGTTCATGCAAAATAAGGTTTTTAATAGAGTCACAGGGATCGAGCACTGCACAGGCCTGGGTGCGCGGGGAGGCTCCGCTCTGCCCTAACGCACAGCCTTTGTTTGCAGGTTTCTCCTTTTCTATCTTATTCTACTACAGATTCATTACTAATGCCAACAAAAGGCTGGGTTTTCCTTATCAGTTCCAAGGATGGGAGGTGTCTCTTTTTAGCCGTGGTCCCTCTGGTGGTCTTCAGTGATGAAGTAAGAGGTCTTCCTCAAGTGTCCTTTTCATGAACTGGAAACCAGCAGCGTCCTTTGTATGGCTCTTCCTCTGTTTGCTCATGCATGAAGGCTGTCTCTGCCACCTGCTCCACTCCCCCACCAACCTTCCTAGTTTCTGATTATTTATTGCTCTGTTATCTTAAGCCAAGTGCATACTTTTGTGATGGCTGTGCAAGGAGGAGTGCAGCTCCATTCCAAATCCCCCTTCTTCCCTGCCTGTGGCCTCTTGCCACGAACTGATCAGATCAAACATACATTTCTCACACAAGCCAAGTGTGTCAGCTGGAAACGTGCAGAGAGAGAACACAGGTGACGCCTTTGGAGACCAACTGCCTGAGCAGCACTCCAGCTCCTGGCTTTATGGCTAAGTACAATTAAGAAGGTACCTTATATGCAAATTATCAAAACGCTCTCGATGTACTCATTTGCCCTTGAGGCATTACTGAGAGAAACCCTGAGTTAATAGTAATTACCTCTAGAAACAAAATAAGCAATGGCTCAGCTCATTCCCAAGGGCAAATTCCCTGCGCCAGTTTCCAAACTGTGAAGTCTTTAAGCTCAGCCATTAACATGCAGTTTAGATATTGATTATGAGCACTTTAGTTCTGGTCATTGAGTTGCTCATCTACACCTGCTTATGAAGTCTTATGCTTGCTTCTGAAGTTGAGATGTTCTGGAGCTCAGTGTACAGACGGAGGAATAAGCTTTTATTTTGTCTAGTATAAATGACTTTCTCTGCTTCTGCTTTAAACTCAGACACAACAAATATTGCCATGAAATCTTGCAAAGGGCACTAAAAGAAACTGAATTCCTCTCCAGACATCATGTAAAATATAGGCCTGCAGAGGAATACAAAGGTCTTGCATGAATGCTTTGTTTGGGAGAGCCTGATGCTGCCATTTTCTAAAGGTTCTTGCTCTGCACAAGACTTGTCCTTAACTGGGCTGGCACCAGCCCTGCTCTTCACCCAGGATTACTCTGATGTAGCAGTGCACAGCTGCTCAAAAGGCCCAGTTGATTTCACAGGCTTTAAACTCTATTATAACCACTTGCAGGGTATCATTCTGTGCCTGGAAGCTGAAACCTTCAATTAAACAGGTCTCTTTGAGTGCTGTGTCCAGTTCTGGGCCCCTTAATCCAAGAGAGATGTTGAGGTGCTGGAAGGTGTTGAGAGAAGGGAAGCAAGGCTGGGGAGGGGCCTGGAGCACAGCCCTGTGAGGAGAGGCTGAGGGAGCTGGGGGTGTGCAGCCTGCAGAAGAGGAGGCTCAGGGCAGAGCTCATTGCTGTCTGCAGCTACCTGAAGGGAGGCTGTAGCCAGCTGGGGTTGGGCTCTGCTGCCAGGCAGCCAGCAACAGAACAAGGGGACCCAGGCTCAAGCTGTGCCAGGGCAGGTCTAGGCTGGATGTCAGGAGGAAGTTGTTGGCAGAGAGAGTGATCAGCATTGGAATGGGCTGCCCAGGGAGGTGGTGGAGTCGCTGTGCCTGGAAGTGTTCAAGCCAAGGCAAGATGGGGCTCTTGATGCCATGGTCTGGTTGCTTGGCCAGGGCTGGGTGCTAGGTTGAGCTGGATGAGCTTGGAGCTCTCTTCCAACCTGCTTGATTCTATGATTCTAAATTAAACAGCCTTTGCTAGGCATTAGGTATTATCATGACCTATGCTTTTAGATTGGGCCACACAGGAGAATCTCACCACATGAACATTAACTTTGTCTGCTTTGTTGCACTCTTTCTTTTCTTTGCAAAATACAAGAGCATTCTCACACTTCTGGTCTGTAAGAAAATAGTAAGAGAAGTGAAGGTGGTTTTGCATCAGTAAGAATTGAAATTCAACCCTCAGTTTTCTTATGGTTGGCAAATGGACTGGATGAACTTGGAGGTCTCTTCCAACCTGGTTGATTCTATGATTCTATAAATGTCTGCAGATGTTTTCCCTAGTACTAGCTGCACTAGACCTGTAGGATGCTGTAAGGTAAGATGGCCAGTTAGGGGGTTACTGTCTACTAAAACAATGGGTTTACTAATAATGTTCTGGTTTGCATGCTTAAATCACCCAAGTAATTTGATCAATCCTTCTGTTTTAACACATAAATGACAATCAGAGGCAAAAGCACAGCACAGAGATAGTTTAGCTAAGAAAGAGGAATGAGTGGAGTTAATTTATAGGCTTTGATCCAAAGTTTTGGGCAGGTTTTTGGCATGTGGTTCTGTGGTAGGAGAGTGCACAGCATGGTGGGCTAGGTGGGAGCCAGGCATTGCTAATGCCAGTCCCTGATGAAGCAGCTGAGTGTGCATTGCAGTTACTCAGGATCTGTTGAGCTCCTGGGCTTTCAAACAGCTGCATGAAGTTCCTTCAGTAAGGACGTGGCCCTCCACACACACTTGATTCTTCTGCTGAAAGAAATACTTTGTGCTGTAGCAGGTGTGGTCTGCACAAGGGGCAGGAGCAGGATATCCTGCCAGGCAGGGCAAGGTGTGGCGAGAACCCATGGCTGTTATCTGCTTGGAGCTTGCAGGAGGACACAAGTGGCTTGCTTTGGTGAGACAGAAGCAGTTCCGTCTGATGGCACTGGGCTACTGCTGCTCACCTTTTGTGCTCTCCATATGAAGACTCTAACTTGATTTGCCTACCCTTATTTGAGCTGATTGTATTACATGAATTAAGATGCTTTGTTTGAATAGAATAGAATAGAATAGAATAGAATAGAATAGAACAGGAGTAGAATCAACCAGGTTGGAAGAGACCTCCAAGATCATCCAGTCCAACCTAGCACCCAGCCCTATCCAGTCAACTAGACCATAGCACTAAGTGCCTCATCCAGTCTTTTCCTGAACACCCCCAGGCAGGGTGACTATACCACCTCCCTGGGCAGCCCATTCCAATGCCAATCACTCTCTCTGCCAACAACTTCCTCCTAACATCCAGCCTAGACCTCCCCCGGCACAACTTGAGGCTGTTTCCCCTTGTTCTGTTGCTGGGTGCCTGGGAGAAGAGACCAACCCGCACCTGGCTACAGCCTCCCTTCAGGTAGTTGTAGTTGTTTGCCACAATATTCTACTCAGACTTCTGATTGTAGAGTACAACACTCAGAGAAGATGTGTGATTAGCAGCTACTAATGAACCCAATTACTCCTGAAACACACTGGTGAGTGCAGATGTGATGTGGCTTTGTAGGTGGGATACTTCACATCCACAGGTCTTCGGGGTGTTTTCCACTGGTGTCTGAGGCCAGAAGGGAGCAGCAGATCACCTGCTCTGCCCTTAGGCATGACACCCTCCAGTGAATTTCAGCCTGTTGATGCCAACAGCTTATTTGATACAACAAACATTTGGTCTTGTACCACATATCAAACACAGACTGCCTCCTGCCCTCGGTTTGAATCAGTGCACAAACATCCCTCTGTAAAAACAGAGGTCCTCTTTCCACCTTGACTGCGTCTGGCTGCTCTTTACTATAGTTTATTAAAGTCTTTCTCTGCTGAGGTGGAAAGACCTTTCATGCTATGCATTTGCTGCCCAAGGAAATATCTCTGCATTGTGGCAAATCACCTTTCAGTCTTCTTTTTGACCTGCTGAACAGATTAAGTTTTTAAGTCTCTTCTTCCAAGGCATTTTCTCTGCACTTAGTGATTTTCTGGTTCCTCTCTCTGTCTTCTCCCATTAGTTAATAGTGAGCAGCAGCAGAATGTGCAGGGCTCCAGAGCTGCAGTCAGCAGCATCACCCAGAGAGGTTAAGTCCCCACTTCTTTGTTAACAGCCAAGGATAAGCTTATACCGAGGTTACTGAGAGCTACTTTTCTCTTATAAACCCTTTTCAGCATTCCCCTGCTCACGACCAAGGACCTCAAATCATCTTCATGGATGTATGAACCATTATTTTCTTGCACATCTCCAGCCTGCTGCATGATCTCAGGACTCAACTGGACTGCCTTGTTATTATCACCAGGTTCTGGCAGCAGTGTGCCTAAGGACTTCTCTTTTTATAGCACAGTGATAAAAACATTTAATGGTAGCATTCAGCTGCTCCCTGCAGAGCCCTTCTAGAAGCATCCTGATTTGACAATTCTTTGTTAACAGATAATCTGATACATGATAAGGAGCTGCTCTGGATCTCCTGTATTGAAGTTACTTAGTGTTAATTAGCTTAAAAGTATGTTCAGTGGGAAAAAAAAACTGCCAGAAGACCAACTTTATTAGATTTACAGTTTCCTTTTGTCACTAAAAGGGTAATCTCATCAAAAGCTGAATATAGTCCATGCAGACATGTATTACCCCCAGTAATTCAACACCCCCAAAGATTTTGCTGCACTTGGAAGTGGCTGCCCGGCCACCTGCCTCCATTCCACCAGGATGCTGAAATGCTATGGTTGTAGTCCCAAATCTTTTGATGTGGAGCTCTGGGATGAAAATTGCCCATTTTTTCTTTCTTTATACTCTTTCATCCACGGTGTCTGATACAATAAAAACACACCATGTTGCTTTGCTTCCCTTGTATGCTCCTATGCCTTACAGTGCAGAACCTGTACCCCTGACAGCACCGTATGCTTGCTGGCACCTACCACTGTCTAGGCTAATAGGTCTATTAGATGTCCTGCCTTGCCCCACCCTTCTGCTGATGGGGGAAGCAAGGGTGGGAGGATAACAAAGGCTTGGCCCATTATGTCCCCCCCAAAGTGATAAACAGGTTGGCAAAGGTGTTTAGCTACTTGTTGGTGTCTCGCCCAAAGAAGGGTCCTGGTTTCACCTAATGTGGTCAGTCTGGCAAATGCTATTCTGATTGGTGAATCTCTGTGGCCAAAGGAACCTTTGCACTTGGGCAAATAACAGAATGGAGCTAAGCTGCAAGCTAAGTTGTGCTTTCTCTGCCTTGCTGGGTGCTGCTCTGCTCTGCCTCACTGCTCTCGGCTTGGACATGTTCTGCTCTGCCTCATGCTTCAGACCAGCTTAGCCCTGATGTTTTGGGCTTGAACGACCCGGAAACATGAAGTGCATCAATTTTACCAGGAGAAAGTGCCTCATGACTTGGTGAGAAGTCTTGTAATGACAGGACAAGGAGTAGCAGGTTTGAACTTGAAGAGGGGAGATTTAAACTAGATGTGAGGAAGAAGTTCACCATGAGGGTGGTGAAACACTGGGACAGATTGCCCAGGAAGGTTGTGGATGCTCCCTCCCTGGAGGTGTTCAAGGCCAGGTTGGATGAGGCTTTAAGAAACCTGTTCTAGTGGGAGGTCTCCTTGCCTATGGTGGGGGGTTGGAATTGGATGATCCTTGAGGACTCTTCCAACCTAAACCATTCTATGATTCTAAGTGCCACTGCCATGGTGCTCTCTGCACACCTGCAAGAGGTCCTGCCTGAACCTCTGCAAACCTCTATGCCAAGAGGAACCAGGATTGGGTCAGAGATTCCCTGCCTCTTTCCCAGCACCCTGCTAGAGCCTGGGAAGACTTAGAAGCCTTTCAAAGGTTATCAAGATGCTGAGCAGTTCCAACACTGTGGCAAAGGAGCCAGGGACTACCTCTGAATTCTACTGCACTGCCGTGAGTAGCACAGACTTTCCCTAGGGCTCCAGGCTGCCCATTTGTAAGTGAGGCAAAGCCATTTTGTGGCTGAACCTTTCCAGTGTTCTGATTCTCCTAAATGAATGCATTGCCCATAAGCATCCTTGTGAAGCTTTCCCGAGTCAACCAGAACCCAGACTTAACTGCTTTGTATACAGTTTGTGGGTGGGGCTTTTGGAAATAAAATACCTACATATTTTATAATTCCTGCCTCATTAATTGTCCCAACCAATCCAACCACGTGCTAAGAGAACAAAAATCCCCAGGTTCAGGTAATTCTGCTGCTTTCTGTGATTGCCTGATACCCTACCCAGTGACTGCTGCGGTGGAGGGTTGTCAGCTGCAGTCAAATGGACACAGGTGCCTCAGTATTTAGCTGTCTCACCCTGCCATTGTTTCCCCCAGCCCTTGGGAGCTGCTCAGCAAAGCCTACAAGATGAAGATGCCTACGTCTTACAGAGCTGCCACAAGGACAGGACAGCCACTTCTGCAGATTGCACAGGAAAGTCCACCTTGGGTCTGTTTGTTTTTTTTACACTTTAAAGGTAGTGCTGCAGTTCAAAAGTCACAGATATTGTTCTTTGTAGTAATAAGCACAGAAATCTGAGTGAGCACACTTGTCTTGGATGTTAGCTATCTACAGCTCTGGAGGGCAGATAAACTGGCAAACAGCAGCATGTCCTCCTTGCTCTGCACCACTCAGGTGTGATGACCCCATCACAAACACTCTTCAGCTTAATGCAGGCACAGTAATGATGTGCCTTCAGGAATGAAAGGTTTGAGACTGACTGACCCAAAAGTGGAGCATTTGTAATGTGCCTGTCAGCATAAGCCAAGTGGTAAATATACTTAACCCAGCATCCCAAGTAGACATATGTGGATCATCTTAACTGCCACCTGTCCAAAGGCAATGTAACAGCCTGCTAAACAGGATGGTAAAGCATTTGCCCCTTGCGTTGCTTTAATGGTCTTGGAAGGCACTGGGTGGAGAACTAGGTGCACAGACTGACCTAAGTATCCTTTTGGGATGTTGCTAATTCACTTGTGACAGATGTGCTTCGCTGAAAGATTGGTGGTGAGCAGATGTTTCTGGGTGAGGTTAGTTCAGATCATCAGGAATGTGTTTAGTGGATTTGATACAGTGTGGTACTCAGCTTGCATTGTCTGCAGCCCACAGGCAAGACTGAACTGAAGACCTTGAAACTTAAAAATGTAAGATGTTTAAAAAATGAAGTGGCTTACATTAGGAGCAAAAGGACCACCAGGTAAGTGTGCTAGCTCCATCTACATTTAAGGATAGAGCAGTTGGTTTAGACAGCTAGAAGGGAGCACCTGTGATGTTCCCCAGGCATGTACCATGGGGGTGTGTGCAAACTATGGCTGCCACTGCTCTTGGTTATGCTTTCCCTGGACTCTCAGCTCTACCAAGGGAAGGTTTCTTAATTCATTTGCCAGTGTGTGGAGGTTAAGCCTTCCAATGGTTAACTAGGGGGCCACAGGTGTTTTGCCTCTTGGGGAGGGCCCTGAAGTTCAATGCAGTTACCCTTCAGAACCCTTATGTGTTTCAACTTCCCTAGTGGAATGAATGGAATGGGAACCAGTATGTCCTTGCTGGCAGCTGAAACTCTAAAAAGCAGGTCAAACCAACGATTTGACAGAAAAGCAGTGCAGGCAAGAGCATGAGCCAGGCTGGCCATGAGAACAATCTGCTCCCAGCTTTCTATCAAGAAGGTTCCTGCTAGCCACTCCACAAGGCAGAGGTAAAAAAAGCTGATATTCCTTCCCATCAAAGCAAAATTTGGAGCAGGAGCATCCAGCTTACAAGAGAAACCTTATTAATGACTCGGGGCAAGTCCCTCTCTGAGCTGAATTGATCTTTCTGAGTCTCCTCAAACCTCTCAAGCAGAGAGATGATGCAGCTCAGCACACTGAGCTCAGGATTTGTTTCACCCTGTGTGTTTCTCTTCACTGTTATTTTTGTTCTCATCTCCTTCTTTATGTTGCATTTTTTGTTCATAATGATAAACTGGTAAGCTCTCTAAAAGTTAATCCCCTGTTAGCTTTGTAGCTTCTATGCTAATCTCTTGTTAGCTTTGCTGCTTGTATCTCTGGAGCTGATTTGCATTCCCTAATCCTGAGCTGAATCTCTTTGCTGTCAGTGCTTATGTTTGCATGGATACCTATTTTTCAAATAATTAGCTGAAGGACTCTCCCCACAGAACGTAACACAGATTGAAGAGATTTTACACGAGCTGATGCTTAGATGGCTTTCAAGACAGCTATGATCTTCTCCTGGCTTGTCTTTCCATTTGGGAACAGGCAAGCCATATGTTTACAATTGTTAACATGAGCCCTTGGCTCCAGCTCCAGCACACCATCTTTGAGAAGCTTGCTTTGGCCCTTCTGATGGCTTCCAGCACAATGACCGACCCTCCCTCATCTGACTCGTGCAGTTCTAGACACACAACTGCAAGGTAAGCAGGCTGGACTCGTGAGAACCTGAGAAATCTGAGCTCAGCGACAGCGCAGCCAAACCGTGGCAAGCAGAAGTGTCACCGAGAGCAGCGACAGCTCAGCTATCAATCCAGCTGCAAAGGCAAGTGTGGTTGGTGCCCTCTGTATGGTACTGTAGCCCAGCTCTGGCAGGCTGGAGGAATTCCCTTTGAGGTAGTGTGGCATCAGAGCTTGCTAACTGAAGACAGGAAAGCAGAAATCAAAGCTGTCATGTCTCAACCGTTGTCCAAATCCAATGTTTGATTTCATGAGCTGTGCTTTTCTCTACAGTGAACTCCCCTGGCTTTAAGATCAGAGCATTCCAGACACTGTCAGTGATTTCACAGGGCCTGTCAGAGCACAATTTGTTTGTTTTTTAACCTCCCTTCTTTTGTTTCCCACAGGATTCTGTAGTCTGCCTGGCTGTTTATCTCATTAATATTCACTCTTATGGCAAATCATCATTCCTGGATCTCATTTTTAAGGGTGGCTGCATCCACGGCCATGTGTGCTGACCTGCCAGACAGAATCGGGCAGCTGCCATTAGTTAGGCTGGGGCAGCCACAACAGTGGAGACAGAGGCTGTGCCTTACACACTCCCAGACTTTGTCTCTTCATAAACTAACCGGTAAGTGGCACTAGCTGGAACAACTAAGGAACACAGCAGTCTGAACAAACTTTCTTCCATCAGAGGCTTCTGCAGGGAAGCAATGCCTCCCTCCATGTAGCTACCACGGACACACAGCCACTCCCTGGGCCTTACTATCACGAGTCCTGCACATCATTTATCAATTCAGTTTGTTCATATCTGCGATTTCCTTGCTCTATTGCAGTGACTGCAGAGTGGATGCAGATCCAAATGTTTTTTCAGTCTCCTGACATGACAGATTGTTGCGATGGCTTCTCCAGGACAGCACTATCCTGAGACCCTGCAGCACACACAGCTCCAGCTGTAAAGCCAGATCAGCTCAGCTGTCTTCACACCACTTGTGCCACTGTGCTGAGATCCAATGCACACAGAAGTGGATGTTTCACACTTGCTGTGTGGAGAAGTACTTGTGAGTGGTTTTCTCGAAGAAGAATTGATCAAAAAGGCCACCAAAACCGAACGCACTTCACAACAGTGCTGGCGATGACACTGCACAGAGAGCAGATCAGCTTAGTGGACAGCTATAAATTGCACTTTTTATGTTTCCATGTGTACCAGAAGATACTTTGTGGTGATTAGATTAATTAGTGTGCTGGGATCCATTTTTCAAGAGGTTCTACCCTTTTCATGCTTATATAACCTTCAATGGTGACTCAGCCATCACGTTAACGCAGGACAGTTCATAGGGTTTTAATTCCCCCCAAGTGGCAGAGATGATTCAGTCTACAATTTCCATTTAAGTGCTTAGTAAAGATTGCATTTTTTTTCCTCATTTGCCATGATACTACAAACATACCATGTCTGAAGTTCAGTCAAAACATGAACAGGCACTTGTTTGTTTAAAAATGAAGTCCAAGTCCTTGCTTGTTACATCTTTCAAACGCAAGAGAATCCAGAAAGAAGCTTCAAAAGGATAAAGACTTCCTCCCATGTTGTGAAGCCAGTTCTCCTAGTGGCAGCAGCTGGAACAAAGGTCACAAAGCTAAGAACCTATTAAACAGCACATCCATCAGGCTTTGCTTAATCACATGAGCATTGGAAGTCTGCTTTGGCAACGGTCTTCCCATGACCGCATCGGGTGTTGGGTCACAGCACCGCAGATAACAGCTGATGATATAAACGGGAATCGTTCAGAGTCTGCAGACTGAGCTACCCGTCAAACAGTATCCTCCACTGCTCTTCCTATTGACTTCACCACACTCAGTCTCTCCTGAAGACTGGTGACTGACCCCAGTAGAATTTAAGACGCTTTTAGGACATAAAACAGGTATCAGCAATAGTCTCTCCCATGTCAAACACCAAGCCGAAGGTGTCAGCAGTTTGAAAGATATGATCTTTCAGGAACATTAATGTTAAAGGTAATAATAGTTAGAAGTCTAAGAAATTCAGTCTCACTTTCTATCAGAACTGCTTTCTGTGAGAAATAGGTATCCATGGGGATGCAGAAGAAGTCACTAAGAAAATGACAATATTTTACTTTGATTATTGCAGGGCACTAAAATGTTTCCATTGCCTTAACATCGTAGGTTTAAAATTAGCCTCATAATATGCTTGATGAATATCGTAATTTACATATTTATGTTGTTGCTTATAATTGCTACATAAAATATTTAAGACAGTTAAGCTTTGAAAATCCTTTTCTTCTGAAAATGTCACATGCAAAAAGCTTCAGCAGGCACATCTGGTTTTGTTCTGCTGCAGAGATATGCTTTAGGTTGCCATGGTTTGGTATTGCCTTGCTACAACCATTTCATTTTGTAGAACCTGGGGAGAGCCACTGAAAGATGGAACTTGCTGTCTTAACTGTGGGTTTGGTTAAAACAATAAACAGCACAGAGGAGTTTTTCACAATCCAACATTGTTGATGTGTGTTTGTAGCCTTTCTTCAAGGCTAAAAACATTTCTGTGATATGGCAGCTGGCACACCACCACATCTAAAGAAAGCAACTTGTGCAGCAAGATTGGCCCAAAGCTATGTCAAACAACCAAGCCAAAGCAAGGTTTGCGACAGGGCTGATAAACTGGGCTCCTAAAACCACGACTCTGAAGACAAGGATCTGATGAGACTTTTAACCGTACTACTAAGTGCTGTGCCTAATGTAGCCCTTAAGCATGCAGGTAGGCACACAGAAAGGGAGGCAGGCTGCACTGAGACAAGAGTTCTTTGCTTGCATGGACTAACTTACTGCCACTATCTGTTACACGCCTGCCTGTCAGATTTCTTTCCAGCCTACTCCATTTCTTCATCAGATGTTTCTTTTGGAATCCCAAGAGATACCTGCATGATGTTTCTCAGTATCCAAGGGCTTGGCCAAACCCCAGGAAGTCTAGAAGTCATCCCTGGTGCTTATCCCCACACGCCCCTATGCTACAACTGCGCTCTAACAGCCCCAGAGTTACTAACAAGGGGAGGATCCCTAACCACAGCTGTTTGACCAATCTGGGTGTAAAATCGGATCAGTAAAGCAATCGGAGCTCTAGTCCTGCACCTAGACATAAGAACACTCACTGCTGACACAGACTCATACACACCTATGTATATATTTAAGTGTCATTTGTACTAAGAAAATGATTAGTTTTACTTAGATTGCAGTTTTAATTTTCCTGACTATAGGGAGTGTGTGAGTCTGTTCCTCCAAGATAACATGCAATGCATTTGTCATAATAACATGAAATAAATCTATGAACAAAGCAAAGCCAACGTCTGCAAACCAAAAGGAATTCAAATGTACGGTGCGTTGGTGCGGATGTAAATGAATTTGTTGTTCATTTCCATCTAGACAGGTGCTGTATAACATGTCTTGCAACCTTAGCTGGAGTCAGTGAAATAGGACCATGACAGGGAAATGCACATCACACGAACTGCATACATAAGAAGTTTACTAAAAGTAAATGAAATGAAAAACAGCTGAGTGAAGATGGGATGGGTTTTGTAGCTGGCCTGTGTTCATGCCACTTACCTTTTATATAAGGCTACAAAGCATGACAATAAAACTGATGTGCAACAGTGAACACGACATGCTCTGTTGCAAGTACTGCAGCTGCCCAAGTACTGCAGCTGCCCTGCCCAGGAAAGGAGTGGTGCCTTGGCCAGGAGAAAAAGGTTATCAAACACTTGTTAGTGTCTTTGGACATTCCCAGCATTATCAGTCTGGCCTGCTGTTGTCTTTCTTTAGTTTATAGAACAAACACTTCCCCACCCCACCCTTCACCCTCACTCCCCAAAAAATAAAAACATGGGAAGACCTTAACAATTCACTCCTTAAACTGCTATGCTTGGGTGGCCGACAGGTAGCTGGGTGGTTTCATCCTCTGTGCTCAGAGGAAACAAAGTCCAGAACAGGAACTGGCCACTGCTATGCCAACCACATGTCAGGTGCAGATGCTTTCTAGGCATGCATTAGGGTCTGTGGATGCCAAAACCCAAGAGCCACAGTACCTTGTAAAGCACAACTGTGAAAGATAAGAGTCCTCTTAACCACACAGTTGATGAATGGCAGCTTGCCTTTCTGGGAGGCAGCATCTCCCAGCAGCTCTAAAGCTTTGTTTTGCACACTTCATCTTTAAAGGGAGAAAGAAAAATGCTACTCAATACACCCCTCTTCAGCCCTGGTTTAAGAGAGATCAATGAGGCACAAATGAAAAAGAACTCTGTCGGATGACGTCTGCAGATACCTTTTCATCTGGTGGTAGGAGTGAATCCATCTTGCAACGTGAAAGTCATAGAATCATAGAATGGTTTAGGTTGGAAGGGACCTCAAGGATCATCCAGCTCCAACCCCCTGCCATAGGCAGGGACACCTCCCACTAGAGCAGGTTGCTCAAGGCCTCATCCAGCCTGGCCTTAAACACCTCCAGGGAGGAAGCATCCACAACCTCCCTGGGCAACCCGTTCCAGTGTCTTACCACCCTCACTGTAAAGAACTTCCTCCTGCAAGTTCTGCCCTGTGACTGCCCATATAAAAGAAGTAAAAGGCTGTCCTTAAGAAAACATTGCTCCGAAGTTTATGATCTTTTCCCTTGAAAGTAGCTCTTGCTACTGCTTTGAGCACTTGATCATAACCACAGCCCTTTCCCAGAAGAACAGGACTGTACTAACGTGGGGCCCTTCCTAAGCCTATTATCCCCTGCAGATTGCAGATACAGGGATTACCACAGTCTGGATCTCTTGCAGAAAGATCTGACATTAGGCATTATGGTCCCAAATCACAATGAAATTCACCTTTTTTCACATCTTGGCTAGACATTAGGAAAAAATTTTCACCCAGGGAGGTGGTGGAGTCACCATCCCTAGAGGTATGCCAAGGTCATTTAGATGTGGTGCTTAGCACCGTGGTTTAGTGGTGAACTTGGTAGAGTACGGTTAATAGTTACACCTGATGGTCTCAGGGGTCTTTCCCAGCCTGAATGATTCTGTGATTCTATGATATACCATCATCAGTTTTAAGGAAACAAGCATCCTCAGGGCTAAGATGTTTCATCTTAGCTCAATAATATGGCCAAACTGCTTCCTTTCAGGTCGGTTCAATATTAAATTGCACTTAGCAGAGGCAATTGCTGGTCCATGAAGCTGGAGTGTATTAGCCTCATGTGACCTTTCCCTCACTGCACCAAGCTGCAGTTGTAACTGATGTTCCTGCAATGGGCTTGGTAAAAAACAAGAGCTGGTTTTCCTCACTCATGAATACAAACTAAACAGCATAGAAAGCCTCCTTGTTACAAAAGATCCCAACCAACTAACAAAGCCTGTGTGCAAGAAAGGAGTAACTAATTCTTAGAGCGGTAGCCAAAACGCTCCAAAGGCACACCTGAGGGGAAGGCAGGAGGTATTCAATGTTCTGAACCACCAGCACCACCCAGGATGGGCAGCAAAACACCCTCTAAAAAGACTATGCCTAAAATAACCATACTTCTGAATATCCTGTGTCACACCTTTATACTTGATCATGGTGCTTTGATTATAAAATTCGTAACTATTTGAGTGATACAGAACAATCTCTGACGAAACGAGTGGTGCTGTCTCTTGATCTTCAGCAGTTGTGTGGAATAACTTGAAATTCGGGAGTGGGGGTTGGGAATTAAAAATTCAGTCTATGCTCATTAGTTTAACATTACCTAACTCGCACGCAATCCCCGATTTGAAAGTGTGCAACGGACCAAAGTAACAAATTAAAGCTGCACAGTGGATACTCTGGGAGTGAAATTCGTCGTATCACGGTATTGCATTATTTTCTGCTCAGAACCCTCTGTGTGCGTAGCGAAATCTGCCAAGCGTGCGTACGGAGTTTGCCGCCTTCTGTACAGCCTTGACTCCACATTGCACTTCGTGCTTAGCTGGCCGAAGCCAAGCAACGCTGCTCGCCTCTGCTTCAGGTGGGCAGCAATACCCCGCACCCCGCCGCGGCTCACAGCTCCTTGCGGCCCCGCAGCCTCGGCACGACACGCTGCCCCATCACGGGCATCCGACAGCGCCTGTGCGTGGAGCTGTGCGTGGAGCTGTGCGTGCGGCCGCTCCTTCAGCACAGCCCAGGACCCTGCTCTAGTGGAGGGTGTCCTTGCCTACGGCGGGGGGCTGGAGCTGGATGATCCTTGAGGTCCCTTCCAACCTAGACCATTCTATGATTCTATGACCTGCATCCGACACCGGCCGTGCGCGGGGCCGCACAGCCGCTCCCTGAGCGCAGCCCCGAGACCGAGCGGCGACCGCAGGCATACGGCGCCCGGCAGAACTCCAGTTCCCAGCAGACGCCGCGGCCGGCGCGCCGCAATTGGCCGGAGCGCGGCCCAATCAACAGGCAGGGAGCGGGCGGCGGTGCCGCAGGTGCCCGCCAGTGGAGACCGGCGGCCGGGCGCGGGGGAACATGGCGCTGGGTACCGGCGCACCGCGGCGGCTGCTGCACCTGCCGGCCGGGAGCTGCATCCTGCTGCTGCTGTTGCTCCTCCTCTGCGGCCAGCTCGGGGGAGGACAGAAAAAGAAGGAGGTAGAAACGTTCTCTTCTTTGCCATCGCGCCCGGCTGATGGGCTGGGGCTGCGCTGCGCGGTGCCTGTTCCTCGTCAGCGGGCGCCCGCCGAGTCCCGCTACGCCCGGCGCTCTTCGCCCTTCCTCCCCCACACTGCTTCCGCTGCGGCCACGGCGCACCCCGCTGCCGCCCCGCCGGCTTTTTTCGCTCCTCAGCCCGGCGGAGGGCGCCGGCCAGGCGCTCAGCCGGCCCCGCGGAAGATGGCCGGATGCTGGCGGCGGCGTCTCCGGGGCAGCCGCAGCCAGCGCCGCCCCTCCAGCGACGGCAGGCTGCGGCATCGGGTTCGCGGTCTCCAGCGTGATGTCGCAGCCCAGGCGGGTGCCACGCGTTGTCGTGGGCCCTCCGCTCCCTGATCGTGAGCAATTTAGGTCAGAGGCCGCTGTCCTGTGCTCGGCTTGCCTTCGGTGTGGGCCTCGGGTGTGTCAGCAGCCATCTGAGGGTGAGGAGCGCTGAGAAGCCATCAGGAGAGTGAAGTCCCATATTTGTAGTGGCAACCGAAAGGAATGCTCAGTGCCCGTCGGTGGCGCTGAAGCGATGGCAGCATCTGTGTGCTGATGCAGGTGCTGATAGCTGGAGGTGGCTTCTGAGGGAGAGAGATGTGGAGGAGAGGAGCTGTTTTGATGCAGCCTCTGTAGCAGCAGTCTGTCGTAGCAACCTCTGCGCTTAAATAAGGAAACATGCAAAACCATGTAACGTCTGCTCGTTCAGGTGTCAGTGGTACTGCATATCGCTCCCTGGCTGGTCCTTGATGCCCGGCCAGGTTTTTATACCCTCTGTGCCGACGTCAAAGTTTCTTTACTGCTTCTGTCTAACTTAGTGTAGTGGAGGAGACAAGTTTTTACCAAACGGTAGAATTATGTTGTCATTTCTTCACATGTGCTTTCTATTTCAAGTGTTGCCAGAGGCCTTGTGCTTTGTGGTGGTGGTGAGGAGTAACAATTTCACTGATGGGTCCTCTGAACCATCCGCTCAGACAAAAAGAAAACGGTGCAGTTTTGTGTTTGTTTTTCTGTAAAGAACTATGCGGGTAACCAAGGCTTACGGCCAGAGAACTTAAATACAAGGAGGAGCAGAGAGGGAGGTGCTGCTGTCTTCCCTCTGGTGTCCAGGGACAGGACTGGCAGGAATAGCTTAAATCCAAGGAAGGATCAGATTTGGTATTAGGAAAACGATCTTNCTCAGAAGGCTCAATATTTGCGCTCCAAAAGCATAAGCAGAACAGATGCAGTGAAGGGCAGGTGGTGGACTGCAGGTGGTAATGACGCGATGAGGCTGTGCTGCTCGTTCAGTCCAGATTGAGCAGGCCGTCTGAGAAGGCCCACGGACACGAGAGAGGTCTCCGTGGCTCGCAGGAAGTCATCGGGTGGTCAGCAGCCGCCTGGGCAAAGCAGGGTCCAGGCTTGCGGGCTGGAGCAGTCTGAGTGAGTGCTGTGCGTAGCAAGGAGCCGGCCCTGGGGCCGGCAGGGCGCGCTGGAGCGGCGGGCCCGCAAGTCCCAGTGTCGAACTCGTTGCTGAGTCGTTACCTGTAACTGGGGCTCGATCAGGCAGGGTCAGGCTGCGGGGCGTAGGCAAGTTAGGCGCGATTCAAGTGTGGTGGCACACAGAGGCAGTAAGGCAAACAGGTAGCAACAAAAGCAGCAGCAGCAGCAGCACACAAGCAGTTTGTAGGGTTTGAAGCATTTTGGCGAGCGTCTTTGACCAGTAGCAACAGTTAAAGCCCCCCCTAGAACCAGTCCTGAGTTCTTTCTCCAACAAAGGAAGGTGCACAGGCCTAGGATCGTGACCTGTGTTTATCACAAAACAAAGCAAGCTGCAAAACAAGGCCAAATGTGGGGTCTGTGATAGACTGAGAGGCGCCAAAGCTTTTGTCTGCTTTCCTGCTTCTTCCACCCGGGAAGAAGAAGCGGGAAGGGGGGGGCAAAATGGGTATTCGGGCAGGTGCTTAGAGCATGTGATAGATAGGTGTTCTAGGCATAATTTGGACCTTCCACCACATCACCAGAGGGGCAGTCAAGCACTGGAGCAAGCTCCCCAGAGAAATGGGCATGGTTTAAGTCGCCCAGTGTGGAGCTGGGAGTTGGTCTTTCTGATCATTGTGGATCCCTTCCAGCTGAGGATACGC
Organism: Tricholaema leucomelas; assembly: GCA_013400475.1. Classification (NCBI taxonomy): domain Eukaryota; kingdom Metazoa; phylum Chordata; class Aves; order Piciformes; family Lybiidae; genus Tricholaema lacrymosa; species Tricholaema leucomelas. The sequence continues at coordinate 46,920 of WAAF01014249.1, read as the reverse complement.
TGTGATTCTGGAAGGCTAGTAATGTATTGCACTTCTGCTGTAATGAACTTCTAAAACCTTTAACTTGGGCTTTTTAGTAGGCTATGTTTAGTGTTTGACACTCTTGATTCTCTCTTGCTGTAGTGTGCTGGCATTGCAACTTGTGTTGACACTTTCATGTGGAGTGCCAGCTGTGCCACCAAGATAGCTGAAATAATTTTTATTTCTTTTGAAATGGAGTCTTTCCCCCACAAGTAAATAATGGCAAATTAAAGTGGACATCTGCAGTTACTTTCCATAAAGTTAACCAGCCCTGCCGCAGAGGTGGCACAGAAGAGCATTGGCATTAGCTTTTCTTGCCTAGCCTTTGCTACTGCAGTTCCTGCTGGTGTTCCTCTGTAAAGCTTGTTAGTCATTCTTTTCCCTGTTAACAGATTCAATCGGTTAGCTAACAACTTATCTTCATTTTATCTCTGTTTTCCCTTTTAATGTTTCTCTGTTAATGCCGTGGACTCAATATTGCTCATACAGGCAGAACACTGGGTGTTTTTTTTGTGGTGCCCACAGCTGCAGTGTGTCCTGTGCATCATAGTCATAAGTTGCTTCCCATGACTATAATGCTTCCCATTTCCATAAATAAGATTTGACTGAAACACATAGGAAGAAGAGGTTGCTACTACAGTAGCAGAAGTATTTTTTGTGGAAGGTGAAGTTGAGCTTTCAGATGGGTGATTCAGAAGCTGAATTAAACCACAGATAAGCAACTGGAGTAGCTATAGGTAAGTTTGTCATTGCTAAGTCTGGCGCAGAGAAGCTGTCTTTGTAGAGCATCATATTACCTTTGTTCAAGTGGGAGTCTCTTGTTGGTCTTAAAAACGTGCTCCAAAATGTGATGGTGCTGTAGCATTGCAGTAACCCAGCTCTGCCATCATGTCCTGCTTTGCACTGCGTATTTCTGACTTGTATTTCAAGACTTGTATCTCTATCACTAGTCCTTATCTTTCCCTCCTGTGTCTCGCACCCTTTCCCCAGGTGGGTGCAGAAGTTACAGGGGTTGTGGGGAAGGTTAGAAGGTAGGGTTGGAAGGGCAATCTTGATCCTTCATCCTGTAGGTCAGCCATGCTTTTTGTTTTTCCTGACAGATGTCTGTGCCCACAGAGCCTTTAGTGGTGATGTCTTTACATCTTAGGTAACCTACTCCTGAGTGCTGTTGAGAAAAGAACTTGTTTCCCAAGGATCTAACCTACCTCTCCATATGAGCCTCTTATGTCTTGTCTTAATCATGAACATGAAGTTTACTGTCTGATGTGGAGACTGCACCATTTAGAGACTAAAAAGTAGCATTTGACAGCTTTTCCAGGGTTATGTTTTTCTTATGAATAGAAGGCACTGTGGTATTCTTTTAGGGCCTTGAGAATTGTGTGGTGATATTCCTGAGAGAGTCTTCAGTCCTGGACGTACTTTCCTCTGTTTCACGTTAAATTAACTGTTGTAGATTAACAAGATGTTCTTGTCTCTGGACCCTGTGTGCTTGTTTCCTTTCCCTTCAGGTATTGAGCCTGACTTGTTGACTGAAGTTCCTGCTGATCATTCCTGTGTGCATTCTCTTGCTGCCAGGGTAGTACATTCTGCTTTCAAATTCCTTTCTTGCTCTACTGGGTTGTGATGTTTCTATAAATGCTCACCCTTTCAGAGGCAGGGCCTGCCCAGAGTAAGCAAAGCCTTCTTGCTCCATAAGGCAAAGGGCTGTTCTCAATCATATGCGGCATTCTTCTCTGCCTGCGTAGTTAATTGAAAGGAAGAGGGGATGTGGAATGTGGCAGAGCGAGTGGAGAGAAAGAAAAGCTATGTCCTGAGGAGTGTTCAGCAGAGGGTCAGTGGCACCTGCAGTAGACCAGACCAATCCTGGTCTCTCAGGGGCCTTCAGACTACAATACAATACAGTGATAATTAAAACTTGGAAAGAGTTTATTCTCTTTATCCTTTGAAATTCTGTTTAATGTTGAACTGGAGAATAAAGCCTTTTTGATCTTCTGATCATTAAAATGTTGGGTTTGGTCTGCAGACTGGAGCAGTTTGCTTTTGAAACAGCATGCAGGAAACTGTCTGGCAGTTGTCCTACATATAGATTCCTCTTGAAAGCTTTATTAAAAATTGAGAGGTAGCAAAGGTTGAATCTGGGAAGGGCACCTCAGTCCTGACTATAGATTCAACTGCAAACCATTTTAAAGATGCATTTTAAGTGGAGGGTTTATATCCATTTGTGTAATTTGCCATTTTGTCTGTCAATGCAGTGGAGAGAGAAGAGTTCTTTCAACCAATGCTTAAAGCTTTCTAATGACTGCCCTGGGTTTGAAGCAAAAGAACAGGGAGAGGTCGTGCCTGAAAATGTTAAACTCTTCCCATGCAATTTGGAAGGCTTTTCTCAACTCTGCCCTAGAAAGAATGGGGGGAAATTGTTTGCAAGAGTTCTTTATGTTTAGCTTATTTCTACGAGCACCAAAACTTCTCTATCCCTTCCACATCTGTTGCTAATTGAGTAGAGTCCTCGGGGAACTTGCCAGAATTAACCAGCAGTTAATCTGTCTGGAAGACCTTGATGTCTGCAGTGACTACATGCAGTAGGTGAACCGAAGGATGCTTGCAGCAGCCTGGTAGCATTTCCTAATTGAATTAGTGAAACTTTCCTGTCTCAGCTGTCCCCATTTGGCATCCTCACTGACACAAGACAGATCAGTGGTGTAATTGATCTCTTCCCCCATTCTGTTCTCTCCCTCTTTGTACAGCACATCCTGTGCAGCACATGGACAACGCAGACTGCATCTGCTTGAGCTCTGAGTGCTCTGCAGGAGTCAGGCAGTACAGTCGGAGTGGGGAAACTTTGGGGTTGTTGTTATTGTTCTGGATCTTCGAATTTATTCTGTTCATCCTAAAAAGGGTTTTGAAGATCACTTTTTTTTTTTGGCTAAGATAATCAGAAATTTAGCTGGTGTTTGGTTTAGGCCTCTTGTTCTAATAAATCTGAAAGCAGGTGTAATTAAAACTATTAATACAGCAAGTTGGTGATGGAGGGAGTAGGGCTGCTCAGCAGAGGCTGCACTAGCAGCACTCAGCACAGTCAGTGGTCTTGAACTAGGGCATGAGAAATGAGGAAGGATGTTTGTGCAGTCTTGTCCTTCTCTGAAGTTTGGATGCTGAGGTCAGACCTGTAAGACTGCGCTGTCCATCTGCTGCCCTGTATCTCCTGATGGAGCAGGTGTCCTGGTAAATTGCTGTGCTGAGGGCAGCACCAGGAGGAGGTGATGGTGCTAGCTCTGCTCTCGGTGTTCAGTCAGGATTATCTACACAGTCCTTAAAAATGAGAACAAGCAGCAAAATAGGGATGTCACCTCCTGAGTATTGCCTGCTCGTGGTGCTGTGTTCTGGGTAGGCTGTAACATCCTCTGGTTGTGTGTAAGGTGCTGCAAGCATGGCTATGGGCTTGGGGATTTCTCCTGAGATCTGGGCCTTGAGTATTTCCCTGTTGGTGAGGATTGTATTGAACTCACATCTTCTTACTTAGTGGAACACTCTTGAGATACAGAGGAGTGTGTAAGGGAAACTGAAAACTCTGGAAAGCTGGCAGGAGTTGCAGGAGGTTTGTTTATTTTAGCTTGCTTGTATGCAGCAGTCTCTTGGAGATGCTACCTTGCCTTTTTGAGACAGCCCTACAAGAGGTTTTACTACTCCCTCAGCACCTATGAGTGCATCCCGTCAGGACCCATGGACTTATGGACGTGCAGATCACTCAGCTGTTCCTTAACCCAGTCCTTGTCAACTAGGGAAGACTCCTTTGTCATGCTTTTCTCCGGTGCCTCAGGTGTCAGGGGCTCCTGATGACAGTCTCCAGCAGTATAGACAGAGACAAAGAAGGCATTTAGTAGCTCTGCCTTCTTCGGGTGCCCTGTCAGCAGGCAGCCTCCTCGTTCAGCAGAGGGCCTGCATTGCCTCTAACGTTAGCTTTTCCCGCAGTTTATTTGGAAAAGGCCTTTCTGTTATCCTTGACCTCCCCTGCAAGGTTCAGTTCCAGCAAGGCCTTAACCTTCCCAGTTGCCACAGGAGTATGGAAGGTGAGCGGTTTCTCTTCCAGGAGCAGCTGATCTGAATTTGTGGCAAAATACCCATGAAATTTGCCACACAAATTGCATGGAAGTTTATTAAAGAGCACAGAAGAAGACAAAGACATCTCTAAGAGTGCTGTTTTGGCCAGCAGGAATGCTTCAGTCCTGCTGGGCTGTGCTGGAGGAAACGCAGCCTGACCCTGCTTGGGAGAAGAGTGGAAATGTCAGTAAGAGAAGCTGAGCAATCAGTTGCGTTCTGAAGTGCAGGTCCTTCAGCCTGCTAGAGCACAGGAGCTGGCAGAGCTGAGCTGTCTGCACCCCATTTCTGAGTAGTGCAGTCTTGGACTGTGCCTTTGGCCATGTGCTGGCTCAGCTTTAGTGCACTTCACTGGGAGCTTTCTCAGCTTGCACTTCTGAGCCTCATTTTTCCCAACACTTCCAGCTGAAGTGTGAAGTGAGTGGCAGGAATGGCACTGGAATTTCAGAGAGGATGTCAGTGCTAGGAGGTTGTGATGGTTTGGTTGTCCCCCCCCACTTTATAAATCACTCAGACTAGACTCAGTCGGCTCTGGAAATTTGAATGAAGCTTATATTTACAGCTGGCACAATTTACAAACAGATATTTACAGTATATACAGTTATAGACAGAAATAGACAAGGTAAAAAGGTAATACAGACACAACTCCCCTCCCAGAAACCTGAGTCCCCAGGAGGGGCTCTCAACCACCCCTCACCTTCCCCCCTACCCCTCTCAACCTTACCCCAGTCCCAAGGAAGAATGGAGGTTCGGCCAGAGAGATTAAGAAGCAAAGGTGAAATCAGCCAAAGCAAATGGAGGGTGAGGTTGGAAAGCAAGATGGAGTCCAGCCAGCAGACCTCAGCTCTCCCCAGCAGGCAAAGCAGAAGAGCACATCCCAGCACGAAGTGCAGAGCAAGTGACCTAATCTTTGTTTTGCCTTTCTTTACACATCTCAGCAAGACTGTGAGCGAAGTAGACCTCACCATTGTTTTCATTTCTCAGCCTATGATCTAGTTCTTCTCACCAAAACATCCCAGCTAGGCTCAAACTAGCACAGAGGTTTAATCCACATTCAAGATGCAGGACTGTTATGCCTCTAACTTGTCCTTGGCAGGAGGGTTCTGTTGTTGACAGTGTGACAGTGATTGGAGTGGGTGGAGACGGACTTGTTTGACAGTTGGCAGAAGGGTGCACTAATATTGAAGCTACTGTGTAAATATTTTCCTGCTGTTGTTGAGACACTTAGGTTTCTAAACTAGGTGTGAATAAAAGCTCTTGTGAGTTCCTTCCAAACTTTGTTTATTGATAACAGGTCATTAACTTCTTCAGTGCGTAATTTGCTCCAAAACAAAGCATTATTAATATCTGCTGGACAATTCCTAGATACTGTCAGAGAGTTTCATTTCCTTTGTGCTTCATTTGGTTTGGGGCAGTGCTAATAATTTTCCACTTAAAATGCATGTCAGTCATAGAATCATAGAATGGTTTAGGTTGGAAGGGACCTCAAGGATCATCCAGCTCCAACCCCCTGCCATAGGCAGGGACACCTCCCACTAGAGCAGGCTGCTCAAGGCCTCATCCAGCCTGGCCTTAAATGCCTCCAGGGAGGAAGCATCCACAACCTCCCTGGGCAACCTGTGCCAGTGTCTTACCACCCTCACTGTAAAGAACTTCCTCCTAACATCCAGTCTAAATCTCCCCTCTGCCAGCTTAAACCCATTCCCCCTTGTCCTGACATTCCCAGACCTTGTCAATAGTCCCTCCCCAACCTTCCTGTAGGCTCCCTTCAGATACTGCAAAGCCACTCTAAGGTCTCCTCGAAGCCTTCTCTTCTCCAGGCTGAAGAGCCCCAACTCTCTCAGCCTGTCCTTATAGCAGAGCTGCTGCAGCCCTCTGATCATCTTCGTGGCTCTCCTCTGGACCCGCTCCAGCAGTTCCATGTCCCTCTTGTGTTGGGGGCTCCAGAACTGCACACAGTACTCCAGGTGGGGTCTGAGGAGAGCAGAGTAAAGGGGGAGAATCCCCTCCCTTGCCCTGCTGGCCACACTGCTCTTGATGCAGCCCAGCACAGGGTTACTGTCTGGGCTGCATGTGCACACTGCAGGCTCCTGTTGAGCTTTTCATCAGCCCAGACCCCCAGGTCCTTTTCCTCAGGGCTGCTCTCAGCCGTTCACGTCTTTCTCGTTTTTCTCTGTTTCCTCTAAGCTGGAGAAATGATCAATACAGGTAGATTTTTATGTTTGCATGTATTTTACATGCACACTTACACATGCACTCTGCCTTCTGCCCTGCTCTATATGAAACAGCATTTTCCTGGTTGTTGACAGCTGTGAGTTTTGGTCTTCCTGTATCTCTGAAGCTCTAGATCCTTTAGATGATCAAAGTGCTTTCATGAGCCCTCGTGGAGAGTGGAGCTTTTGGTGCAGAATTTTCATCTGCAGTGCCCCTGTGTCACTGGCTCTGGAGGCTGCTGGCTTGATTTCACTTCTTCGAAAGAAATAATCATCCAAAGTTGTTCTGTATCTATGGACGAGCAATCCTCATCTGATTTGCCATTTGTGTTTTAGCCCATTCTGTTCAAGGCCAGGAGGCACTCTGAAGTCCTTGTGTGCTGTGAACAGTTAGCAATGACAGCAGGACTGACTTTCTCAATGCAGTGTGACATCTCAACCTTTTATACAGTAGCTTTGTGCCTGGGACACTGAACTGCTGGGGTCAGTTAATTAATTTCCTTTCTGAGAAGTGGTATCCTGCTTCACATAAAGTACCATGAAGGTTTGTCTGCTCATCTGGGTGCTTGGATGCCTCTTAAGACAGTCTGCATTGTTGTTTGAGCTTAGGAAGCAGGCTCTTGCTCAGAGGTGCGTTGGTTGTTCCCCCTGCAATGCATTGCTTGCGCTCTGCAGTGGTCTCTGACTCTGTGGACTGGATTCAGATACTGACATAAACTGCAAGTGGTGCCTTCAGTCACCAATCCATGCTCAGTCCTCAGAACCTGTTTAGAGTCATTTGGAAGCAGAATGCTGCAGAGTATTGAGGTTTCAGCAGCAGCTCTGTTGTTCTCCAGACGCCCTGCACTCCGCTGCTGGCTGGTACCCGTCCAGCCAGGCTGTCCTCATGCACAGCACGGGGCTCCGGAGAAGGTTGCAGGATTCACTGTACCACGGAGTAGCCACACGAGGGAAGATCATTTTCTAGCTGAATGCTGATCATTCCAAAGCGGGAAGTCCCAGCTGCCCACAGCTATCTCTGTGCTTAATCCAATAAGTGCTCGGTGCACAGCCTCGTAATGCAGTCTGCTCAAGGAGCTTCACTTGCTGCCATCTGGACAGGGGTTCCTCTTGCCCAGCCTCCAAGTCGGGGAGCACACAGAGGACAGCGAGGGAAGCCAAGGGCACTTCCAAGCAGAGAGAGTTCTTCAGAATAACCTCAGCTTGCTCACTTTTGACATGTCAGCTGCTATGACCTCAGTGGTCACTGTTTTTGCCCATATGGGTGGCTGCAGGAAGGGAGGTCAGGCTGCTCTGTTCCCAGTGCTCCCAGTGCCAGCCATTCAATAGTTAGAAGTAGTGGCAACCTTGCAGAGGACATAAGATGCTCAAATCAGCATTTTTCTTTTGCTGTTCTAAGCCATTTGTGTATTGCAAGAATGCGGAGGAAAGAATCATAGAATGGTTTAGGTTGGAAGGGACCTCAAAACTCATCCAGTTCCAACCCTCTGCCATAGGCAGAGACATCTCCCACTGGAACAAGTTGCTGAAGGCCTCATTCAACCTGGTCCTGAACACCTCCAAGGAGATCCAACCTCCCTGGGCAACCTGTGCCAGTGTCTCACCAATTTCACTGGAAAGAACTTCTTCCTAACATCCAGTTTGAATCTCCCCATTGCCAGTTTAAACCCAGTCTTCCTCCTAGGACACAAGAGAGATTCTTCCTCCTAGGACACAAGAGAGATGACACAAAATCTTGGTTGTAAATACTTGGCAGGCAGGAGACGCTTGTTGAAATCTGCCACTGCTGGCTCTGGCCTCAGTTCCTGTTTGTCACAGAGTCACATTCCGCAGTTGCCTGCTTCAGCCTGGCTTAGTCTAACTGTGGTACGTCTGCAGATACCAAGCAAAAGAGGATAGCACAAGCTTATAGTGATGTTTGATTTAGCTTATAGGTGGGCAAAATATCCCCGTACTTGACCTGGGTTTAATGGAATGCCAGGTGGAGGGGAGGCACCCAAGCTGGCGAGTTTAGTGCCAAAAGTTTATCCTGTAGAACACATTTGTAAGTGGGCTGCAGCCGAAATCGAGGAGGGCTAAAGTCAACCCACTCTAGGCTATCACTTGAGATACTCTTAGTGGAGATTTAACAGCCTGAGGTGTCAAGGCCAGTGGTCCTGGTGGAGATGGTTCCACCTTCCTAACAATGTTTCCATCCTCAGCCCCATCACCAGTTCAGGACAAGCATTGTGATGCCCACAGGATGTTCTAAGGGGCTGTGCTGCAGAGACTGCAAGTCAAGGTCCATACTGCATACCAAAGTAGTTTCATAGGAAGTAATATTTTCATATTTAATGAAATTTAATATTCTGGCCCCATCATGTTCAAGTGATATAATAATGACTGTTAGTGCACTAGTCTGTTGGCATGAAGCTAAAGTGATGAAGAAATCAAGCTGAAGCTGCTCGGTTACAGCCACATCATTTTCCTGGGCAGCCAAGGGGTTGTGCTTTCATGCAGAACTCAGCCTCACTTGGCTACCAGGGAGGGTTAGAAGTTTGTTAGCTGCTGCAGCAGCTCTGTTTTCCAAAGTAATTTGAAGGCTGTTCACCTCTCAAGAAGTGAAAAGAGAACTTTTGCTGGATTAAATGAACTGCTTTGACAGTAAAAGTTTTCTGGAGGAAACAGATTGTTTTACTGCAGTCCTTTCAGTGAATCTCAGGTCTACAGAGAGTTAAAGGTGTGCTTTAGAAATGGCTTCAGAGCCATGCTTTCAACAGAGTTTTGTCGTTAGGTCTATAGGCACTCTTTCCAAGAAGGGAAAGTGGATAGACTTTGGTCTTAGGTTACTTTGGAAAGTTAGTTTCAGGTGGCAGAAGTCCACACTTCACAGAGTCTCCATGTTCTTCCTGGAGCACAGTGTTGCTGCGGTTAACATTCCCCAAGTTTTTACTTCCGTAATGCAGGGGCTAATGCCACTGCCAGTCCTCAGTGTGCTATAAAGTACCCGAAGTTTTAATATTCAACACACAAGTCACTGCTGAGCATGGGTGTTTAAACCAGTTTTAACACATTTAACCCTTTAGGGTTTGCATTAAAGCTTCCTGACTACTTACACAGTCTGGATTTATCATTCAGCAACAAAATGCTGCCTAAGTGTTACTAATTGCGCCCTTTTGTTTTCTGCTGGTGCCTAGGACTAGTTTTTCCCTTAAACTACTCAGAAACCGATCTGAACCTACAAAGTGATTACTTTGTGTTGAAAGGGTTAAGGGCCTCACCTCTCACTAGAGGTCGTCTACCTCCTCTGAACCACTGAGTCCATTCATTTAGGCTGTGCCACATCCTATGTGTTCTACCGAATGACCTGCTGAGGAAGGTGGTGTTGTGGTGAAAGGAATCCCTGCTTGAAGAGTTGTGTGATGCTCCTGTCTGTCCCCTAACGTACAAGGAATTGCAGATGTGCAAGAGCTTCATCAGCCTGTCTCAGAGGCAAGCTTTGTAGTTTGAAAGTGAGAGATACCAGTCACAGAAGTGGTTCTACTCATCTATTTTCTGGCAAAACCCTTGTCGTTTAGATCTTGCTCAAAGTCAGGCTTCAGAGCACCTCCATTCGTTTCTGTTTTGTGTTGCCTTTCTCCATGTCGGTGCTCAGTGCAGCATTTCCCTTGCCTTCTGTTTCCTCCTGCTGTAAAGATTCTTCATTTTAATTCAGAGGATGTTTTTCCTTCCTGGGGTTTTAATCACTGTAGTTCTTGCCTGGTGCCACATTTCTCCGATCATGTAAATATTTTTTTTTTCTTGTAGCCTTTGTTTTCATCTTCCACATTTTCTTAATCTGAAAGACAATGCTACATTAGTTATGTTGGACCTGGCCCTTCTGACCAGAGCAAAGTGAAGAAGTTCTCAGCTTCAGCACAGTTCTGTACTCTGTGACCTCCTGCTGGCTTGGACATTCCTTACTTCCCTACTTTTTGGCTTGAAATTCTTCACTGTGACTACTAAGTCTGGAGTTTGTATTTGTTCCCTGAAAAATCAGGAAAGGCTGCATGAATTAGCTCTGTGAAGTCTCTTTTAGGAAGGAAAAGTAGTTGAGTGGAGGTGGTGTGAAATGCAATCCAAACAAAGGTCATCTCTGGGAGGTGCTTTCATCTTCCCTCTCTATCCCTTATTGCAGTGCCCTGTGTGCACGAGGCTAGTAATGGTTTCTCATCTTCTCTCTGCACTAATCTATAAAAGGGATGATTCTCAGTCATTAAGCTTTAATTGTTGCCTCTTGTGCTATCCATCTATTGACAGGAGCCCTCTCAGAACTGATTTTTGTCCCCTTACTGTGCTCTGTTGAGTGAAAATGGTTCAGCTGAGCTCTTTCCAGAGCAGCACAGGGTTTATATGCCGTGTTGTAATCATCAGGAGAATTTGTTTTCACTTCCTTTTTGAGCAATGGTGCAAAACTGCCTTATGCTTAGAATATCTTATAACATCAGCTCAACTGGGGTCCCTGTGTAAGGTAGGCAAGGATGACTTAGCTCCTTCGGGCTGAGTTCACAGGTGTGTGGTTTCTTCTCTAACAGCATCTGCAAGTGGGTGCCTGGGGAGGAGAAGCGATGTCCCTTCACCAGCTCATAACCTCCCATCTCTCAGCTGGTTTCACCTCTGATTTTCTTGACTCTAATTTAGTTTTCCACAAGGGGCTCTCTGTGGTGAATGCTTGGTCCTGTTGAATTCAGCAAAAGAACCTGAAAGAGAGTCCTTGGCTAAAAGCAAACTTTAGGGGTGGCCTGGACCACAGCCTAACCAAGGTCTGTGTCTGTCATCTAGCGGAGAAGTTCAGTTTTGGTTTGACAGCTGGAAGGTGAAGTCAGATTTTGTGTTCTAAGATAATTCACTAACTTGTAGTTCATTTACTTGGGGGTTTAATTTACCTTGCATTTGTTATAGTTTAGGTGTAGTGATTACAACATTTCTTTGTGGCTCCAGCTACCACTCCCCATAACCCACACAGCTTCTGTAAGTGCTTTGTAGTTCATTTTCTGTGGTGTGCTGTCTTCTTGTACCAGCAGAGCAGGGTGGCAGACCACACTGCTGCCTTCTTGGGTGTTGGGGAGCTGCTTGGGTGCAGTTTTGTTAGCAAGAACATGAAAACCAGGCTGTGCACTTGCTGAGGGTGGGCAGATTTCACTCTTAATTTCTCTTACTGATCAGAGCATTAAATTAATCACCAAAGAAGTGGTCAGCTGTGGTTTAGGCCGTAGGGGTGACACCAAGTTCTGGAGACTATATCTAGGCAGTACTTAGTAGTAAGGTCCCTGTCATGAGAAGTGACAGATGGAATTACTACAAGAAAAGAGCTTGGCAGGTAACCTGAAATCAGTATTTCCATACTATTAATTTGGGGAGAAGTGCTTTAGGGTTTGCAGAAATGCAGTAACTATGCATAAGGTGATGCTTGGTGCTGCACAGCCTTTACATTTATACTGGCTTATTAAAGATTTAATTAAGTTTGCTAAAAAGGGAGGGGCTGCAGTCTTGCAAAGAAGGGTGGCTGACAGTGTGGGTTCACAGTAATTAGAGCTTCAGGGATAAAACAAAAGGGCTCTACAGCTGATAAATATGAAAGGGAATCTTAGAGAAATGAGAAGGCTTTACTTGCCGCGTCTGCTGGGTGTTTGCGTGCTAGCGCTGCTCCTTCAGTGTTTGTGACACTGACATCCCCTTGCTTCTGCAGCTGTGGGCAGCAAACCAAAGCCACACAGGAGTGCTTCCTACTTCAGCAGTAGGGTGTGTTACCAGCGTCCTGCTCTCTGGTCAGGCCACACCTTGAGTACTGTGTCCAGTTCTGGGCTCCTCAATTCAAGAGAGATGTTGAGATGCTGGAATGTGTCCAGAGAAGGGCGATGAAGCTGCTGATGAGGGGCCTGGAACACAAACCCTATGAGGAGAGGCTGAGGGAGCTGGGGCTGCGCAGCCTGGAGAAGAGGAGGCTCAGGGCAGAGCTCATTGCTGTCTACAACTACCTGAAGGGAGGTTGTAGCCAGGTGGGGGCTGGTCTCTTCTCCCAGACAACCAGCAACAGAACAAGGGGACACAGTCTCAGGTTGTGCCGGGGGAAGTATAGGCTGGATGTTAGGAGGAATTTCTTCACAGAGAGAGTGATTGGCATTGGAATGGGCTGCCCAGGGAGGTGGTAAAGTCGCTGTACCTGGAGGTGTTCAGGAAAAGCCTGGATGAGGCACTTAGTGCCATGGTCTAGTTGACTGAATAGGGCTGGGTGATAGGTTGGACTGGATGACCTTGGAGGTCTTTTCCAACCTGGTTGATTCTATTCTGTTCTATTCCGTTATCCTGCAGCGTCTTTGTTGTTCAGTCATTTAAGTGTTAAAAAAAAGGAAATCCCTGGATGGAATTTGTTTTTGCTGCAGCAGCAGCTCAGAGCCTCACAATGCCTGCTGCTCTTAACATCTCCTTATTCTGCTGTTGGACAGTGTGGTGAAGCAGCTGTGGGACTTGTTAACCCTGGTCTCTTGTATTCTGTGCGCAGACATCAGTGACAGCTGGGATCTGCTTTGTCTGCATGCTGGGGCCAAGAACCGTCTCTGTTCTGCGCTCTTTCAGTACCTTGCACAGTTCGATTCTGCTCCATCTCTAGGATTTCTTAGCACCCTGATTATGTAACTGGCAGCAACACTGGAATCATTCCCTGAACAAAATTCATTAAGAGCAGAAACAAATGCAGAACTGTTCTGCTCATACTCTGGACAACAGAACTCCTCCTGTAAGTTGTTCGGCACTGCAGCATGGGGGCAGCAGTGCAGGATTCTGCAGTGTCCGAGGTGTGCGTGGCTTTAGCTAGCGGAGCTGCCACGTGCTGCTACAGCCTTCAAAGTCTCCTCTTCGGCGCTTAAGCTTTGTAGCAGGTGTTAAATACATAGTCCAGCCACGTGTCCTGGCTGTGGCAGAAGCTTGCATCCCTCGCACTTTTGCCCTCTGGACCATTCTCCAGTCCTGCTTTCCTGCTCCATTGTTGTTGGTCCTGTGTTACTTCTAGAGCACCTTCTGAACGTGTTCTGGATCTCCTCTTCCTAGAGGAGGAAATTCCATGGCTTTCCGAGTCTTCCTTTTTGTTCCCTGTGCTCCATGTAACAGTTCTGATGGCAGTAAGCCAAGGGTCCTCTCCTCTCTCTTCTTTCTGATTCATTTCCATGGGAAAAGGGGAAGAAGAGAAAAATGAGCAGTTACGGGTAGGACAGACTAAAGAGAGATGAGCCTGTAACGGAGCTTGCTCTGAGTGTGTTCTGCAGCTGATTCAGGGCTTGGGTGCCCCACAGCTTTCCTCCAAAGCCCAATGCTGGTCTCTGATGCAGAGCGTTTTGTAGTCACGTTTTTAGTTTTCTTTGCCTGAATTTTGTTCTGTTTGTTGAAACTTGGGCTTTTAATTGACAGAGCACTGTCAGTTGCAGCTTGTTGCTTCTCTCTGCCAGTCTGTTCAGATGCCATTTGGAACTGGTAGGAGAGTGATTTTTCCTCTTGTGTCAACTGTGGATTTTGAAGTGAAAACTGTGATGTGCCTCAAACAGGGCATTTATTTTTTGTATAAAGTGATGTTTGTTGTTACAGATGCAGGCAACTTGCCCTCAAGATGCAGCTGTGTCTGCAGAGTGCCTCAGTCACACTACAAATTACTTCTTCCCACCTCCTTTCACAAAGATCTGGTCCAAAGGCATCTGGCCCACCAGCTCTATCTGCCCTGTGTTGTGGGACCTTGGACTCCTTGCATTTCTCTGCTGTTCCTTCCATCTTTGCATGACTTTTGGCAAAGCAGTACTTTGTCAGAAAAACATTGTGTCTCCTCTCACCTTCTGCCAGAAAACTGAATGGTGAATATCTGCCCAAACCCAGCGAGCCAAGCAGCGTGCCTAGCCCGCAGCTGGGTGATGTCATGCAGGCCAGGCTGCTGGTTTGAGTGTGTGTGGAAAGAGCTCACTCGTAGGACTGATCCCTCTAGTTTCAGACCTGTCTTCATGAGGCTGGTTTTGTCCAACACAGATCTCATAACTGCAGTAATTTTATAACTGTGTCTCATAGCAAAATTCTCTTGTTCTGCAGAGTAAATTCAATTCACCTGAACTGCATTCTTGGAGAGGGAGAGCAGTAGTCATGCAGCAGCAGTAAAGCAGGTTTCAAAGGAGTGCTTCATGTACTTACATGTGATGCAGACCTTAAAGTTGATAGCAGATCGTGGGATGCTCTCTTCCAAGGATAGGTTTCTGCCAAGTGGAGAAAAGCGTGTTCTCTGTCTCTGCAGGGATTAGGGCAGTAATTGCATCTGATTTCTGGTGATGCTTTCTCCTGCCTGTGGTCGCTGATGTGTTCCCGCACTGGAGATGTGTGGGGAGGAGCTGAGGTGTCTGCGGTGGCTTTCTGAAGTCTGAACATAGTTCCTGTGACTTTGCACTTCATCTCTAGGCTAAGCACAATGACATTGTTCCTTTTTTCCCTAAATACAGAGGGAAGAAAACCTTACCCTGAGGTGAGACTGTAATGTAGGGCTGGCACATCCCGGTAGCCAAGAGGAGGAAGGAAGTTCGTCACAGTGCACGGCCAGTTCTGTAGGAAGAATTGGTTCGTTAGTGTGCAGCAAGTGCCATGTGAGGCCCTGGCTGCCATGGGCAGCAGGCAGTGTGCCCTGTGCCAGACCAGCGTTGGAACAGGCTGTCAGTGGTACCTGCCCGTTCTCTGACCCCCGGCTAGTAATGTGAGAGGTCCCCGTGCTGCAAGTCTCCCTGAGCGGCACTCCCGGGGCGAGCACTCCTGCGGCGCTTTGCCTGTGGTGCAGCGAGTCGTTGTTCTCGCACCTGCAGTGGACAGTCACAACAGTCACCAGTCCTTTGCTGAGCACAGCGAGGAGCTTTGCAGTCGTTTGGTAGATCTTGCTGTTGTTTCTTGGCCTCTGTAAGCTGTCTCCCGCTCATCTCCCACCAGTATCACCCACTTGCTTCCCTCTTGGAGCAAGCTTACCACAGAGGGCTTTTTCTCACTTGGTCTTTGACTAGTTAGTGAAGTTGCCTCTTAGGTCATCTTTGTGAGTGAGTTTAATGTTAAATGACAAATGAATAGATGAGAACTGTTCTTTGTGATCAGTTGCTGCTCCAGTTTGCGTGGGTTTTCCTTCCAGTAGCTTCGAGACTTGTTAACCCTGGTCTCTTGTATTGTAACAAGTGCTCAGGGCACAGGATCCTGCCTTTCAGCTGAAAGGTTTGGCTTTGACTTCCTTTTCTATCTGTTTGGTAGCTAACTTTGCTAGTTCATTATCACAGCAGATGTGACATGTGGCTGTCTTAGGGTGGCATGGGAGACAGTGCAGTACTTGAAGATCTTCTTACTCTTAAAGGCAGCTGCCTGTGGGGGAACTCTTTGTGCAAGTTGCTCAGGCTGTAAAAGGTTTCTGAGGTGCAATGGGAGTTGAAAAGGGTTGTTGGAAGGTGGCACAGTTAAGTGGTATGCTCTTACTGACCTTAAAGAGTCACAGAATGGTTTGTGTTGGAATGGACTTTAAAGATCATCCAATTCCCACCCCATGCCATGGGCAGGGACGTCTCCCACTCAACCAGGTTGCTCCAAAGCACCATCCAATTTGGCCATAAATGCTTCCAGGGAGGGAGCATCTACAGCTCCCCTAGGCAAACTGTTCCAGTGTCTCAGCACCCTTGCAGTCAATAATCCCTTTTTATTACCTAATGTAACTCTATCCTCTTTAAATCTGGCAAGGTTTCCCAGAGAGGTCATGGAGTCTTCATCCTGGGACATAGTCAAAAACTATCTGGATGTGGTCCTAGGCCTCTGGTTTTAGATGGCCCTGCTTGAGCAGGGAGGTTGGACCAGACCTCTCGAGCTCACTTCTAGCCCCAAGCATTCTGTGATTCTGTGAAGCTGCTCTGGAGTTTCAGCCTAGATAAACACGGAGTGCTTTCTTCATCTTCAGCCTTGAAGTCAGTGTTCTGTTGCTCGGATTGTATAGATAGAGTATTCTGAAGAGGTTTTTTTTTCAGTTTGTCTTGTTTTTCTTAATGGATCATTCTGTGTAAGGTATTTATTTGCATTTCCCCCTGGGCAGCATATCCTCATTTTATAGAAACAAGGTAAGCTATGTGCTGGGATATGCAGAGATCTACAGCCTGATCCTGAATGATTGGGTTGCTCTGTAGGGCTGGTTTGGGTTTAGTCTTGGTTTGGGTTTTGGGCTTGGGTTTGTTAGTACCGCTCTTACTTTAAAAGAGATTGAGCTGAACAAAATAGAGTTAATAGGGCAGCAGTTGGTTCTGTAGCATGGTTTGGAGAAGCATTCAACTTGCCATCACAAGCAGTGTTTGAGAACAGCCAACAGCAGTGTAGTTGAAGAGAAACCTCAGTTTCATGTTCTCAAAGACACTCTGGACTCAGGCCTTAGAAAATTACAGCAAAATGAGGTTTGAGGGGGAAGAGGAGAAATGGTTTGTGTCTTTCTGTACTCTCAAGCCTCTGCCCTTCCTTCACAGGGTCTGGGCTGCCTGCTGCTGGCAGCAGGCACTGAAGAAGCAAAGGGAAACAGCAGGGTCCATGGTTACTGTTAGTAGAGTGATCTGGAAGCAAATGTTCTGTGCAGCAAGGGAGGGATACACACAGGCTGTAACAGTTCTTGAAGGACTTTCGGTCATTAATTCCTAGTTCTACCCTGCGGATTCGGCCAGGCTGCCGAGTGCTGTGAGATGAGCTGCAGCAAGCTGAATTGAATAAAGAAACCTTGGGGGAGATATGGGAGAATCTCTGAAAGACAGAGGCAATATAAAGGACAATTAGTTTACAAGACTGGCTTAGCCAAGTTGTGTCTTACTATAGCTCAGCAACCCTCGAAAAGGGCAGGCTGAAGGAGTACATTAACGTCACATATGCCTTGGTAATCTGCAGCTGTGAGACATGTTCCTGGGTGTAGAAGGAGTTTTGACTTGTGCAGTAGTGGTTGTGCATAGGAGGAACTGTCTGCCTGAAGATCACAAAGTGCCAGGTGTTGGCACATCCAGGCCCAGCAAGGCGAAGGGTCTGATGCGGGAGAAACAGTCCCTTAGAACTAGGCCACTGACCACCTTACTGCCTGAGCTGAACCAGCTGTGCAGAGTGCTGCCTTGGAACTTTGGCATCAATTCCATGCTGTGCTAAGGAGTTTTTCCACCTTAATCAAGGAGCTTTTTCACTGTTTTTGCTGGGTCACCATGAAGTGTTTTCCACAGAGAACAAGCGGAACTTGTGGAGCCTTTCTGCGTAACAGGCGCTCTTGGAATCATCCTGGCTGGCCGATGTTGTGCTCCCCTGAGACTGAGATCCTTTCAGTGTGGAGGTGACCTAAACACAATATACCTTGAGATCTAAGCTGATGCTTTTGTTGCACTATCTTTTCTCAGTTCCTAAGTCATCCTTTTGATAGTTCTTATTATGTTTCTTAATTAATTCCATGCTTGTTAAAAAAAAACGTAAGCTGAAACAACAGGGAAAAGTTCTCTGGTTGTCTAAGCCATTACCTAGAATGATTTTTCTCAACTCCTCAACACCTCCACTTACATTTATTTAATGCAGCAGAGTGCTGTTTCTCTTCCCCAAGTGAACTCTGTGCTTGTTTACAGGACTGCAGTCCTGCTCTGGGATTCACTCTGGTGACTTTATTTTCTGTTGTCATCTGTTTTAAATGAAATTGTGACAAATTTTGGCAAGTCTTAATGACAGCACAGAGGAACCTCATATCTTTTGGGGGGAAAGACTGGCCTCCGTAGAAATCAAGGCTCCTTTTAAAACCAGCTGGGCAAAAGACATCCATGTAAACCATGAAGCAGGTCACTTTCTATCCTGTGTTTTCTGCAGTGGAAGAGGATGTTCATGTGATTACTTTCCTCTCCTCTAATGATCAGAAAACAAGAGGTTGTGCAACTGGGAATCGACCCAGTCTTTCTGAAATTGCTAACAGAGTGATTGTGGTCTAAAAGAAAAAAAATGGGTACTGCTATCTCTGTCTACTCAGCCTGAAAAGGACATCTCTATGCTTAATACCACAAAATGTGGAGTCTTTTGTATCAAGAGCAAAGCCAGTGTCTGTTGCCGAGAAGCATATCGTCGGTTGCAGCTCAGTGACTTCAAGTCAGTGGAGCATAAGGTCAAGTCAGTCATCCTGTGCCAGCTTCCATGGTTTCTCAGTTAAGTTTAGGCAATGGCTTTTGTAAATAAGTAAAGCATCTGGAAGGGGAGAAAGTATTGTAAGAGATTTCTGTGTGTGTTAGTGGTTAGCCATACTCTCATTCACTTATGGGTGGGTGTTTGTTTGTTGTTGATAATTTAGTTCCAGAATAAGCCAGGAGTGCTGGAGAGAAGAGTGAAGATCTGGGCAGATCAAAGAAATTCCTCCTCCAAGTTCCTGAGGCATGTAAGGTCCTGCTTAGAAGGCTTGTGCAGAAAAGCAGCCATCTCTCTTCCCCCACACTGTTGTGTGGGAAATGATACAAGTGCACAAAGTTCCCCAAGTCTGTGCCGGAGTTGTTTGTTAAGGCTGACAAATGCTAGAGCCACTTTTGTTGCTAAATTCAAGGGTTCCCACGTGCTGGTGATGGAAATCACACCTGTGTGCAGACACCATGTGAGAAGGGACAGTGGAGAGATCAATGATTGCTAACTCCAGTGGGCTCCACCTATGTCTGTACATTTGTCCCACTGACTTGCTCACTAATGGCAGGGAGTTAGTAATTGCCTGTTTGGGAATGTGGAGCAGATGCATGTGGATAGGCTTTGGAACTTGGGAGAGAACCAAGGAGAAGCTTCCCCTTGCAATGCTCCAGCAGTTTGGCTGTGATGGACATTTCCCAGAGCAACAAATCTGAATCAACAAGTATTTAAATTTGATGTAATTTCCCCTTTGCTTTAAAAAGGTTTCTCTTGGAAATGTCAGTGGCAGCCATTGGACAGAGCAAGAAACCAGCAGTTAGGAAAATCTGGGGGATTTTCTGGTTGGTTTTGTTGTTGGTTTGGTTTGGGTTTTTTTCCCTCAGATACGGTTTCATTTGAGCCAAAAGTTTAGAAAAGCTGGCCAAGGAAGATCAGCAGTTGGGAGGCAAAATGAGTGGCTAGAGGGTGATTGCTGTTTGTGCTTTGTTTTGCAGACACTCTGTCTTGGGGGAGTGAACAAATAAGCTGTGTTTGAGGAGCTAATGTGCTTTCCACAGGGTGTGAGAAGGAAGGCTTGCGGATGCCAAGTTCTGGTGGGATAAGGGCTCTGGTGGGATAAGGAGCAGAGAGGAGGCAGAGGGCATCAGTGGGAAGCAGTCCCTGGTAGGGAAGTGACTCAGGTGCAGATGCCAGAAGCTGGGCCTGCCAGCATCTCCTCTTCATAACTTGTTCCAGTTTGTCTGTGTTTTGGACAGCTGGCATCACTGGGAAAAGATCTGTGATAGATGAACTGGATTCATTTGGTCATTCTGGGTTCAGTGCTCTGGACAGCTGCAGGTACCTGTACTTGTGTAGACTGGAAAGGCTTGGCAGGCTAGAGCAAAATGAGAGGGGGCTGTTGGTTTCTGAACATGAGGAACTGTGGCTTCTGTCTCTGGCTCCTCACAAGATCTGTTTGAGTGAGTCTCATGTAGCTGGCAGGCCTCTTCTGCTGTCTGCAGCTTCTTCTAGTGCCAGTTTCTCTGACAGACGCTTCCCCAGGGGTTGGAAGGAGTCAGTTTGGTTTCAGTACCTTCACAGCAAGAATAATGTGGGCAATTCATTGTCCTGTCTTGCAAAGCTTTCCTGGCTATTAACAGATGGTTATTATTCTGTTAGGGTGATAGGGAAAATCCTGCCTCTTATTTCTCACTGTGTTCTGTCGATTTTTCTTTTCAGCACTGTTCTTCTATGTAGGAGGAAGCCTTCCACTGGAGGCGGAGCTCATACCCGTACTTTCACTCACAACCTTTTTCTTTGTCTCTACAAACTCCTAATTGTATTATAAAAGTACTCAGTAGATTCTGCACTCTGCAATCTGTAAGGCTGGTCTGCAGGCTTAGGCATTTGTTTAAGCTTGGAGTTCAGACAAAATATTTTGGGGACCTCAGTCTTGAAAGACGCTGCAAACATTGACCTCATAGTGGAAGGTGCCTGGGTGGGTTTGTAGAACAGTGCTCTCCTCTCTGTGGCAAAATACAGACCTTCTATTGGCATAAATAGGGCACTGGTACACAACCCTGAGTGCAGCAAATGCTCCTCTTCCCTCGGAGCTGAGCTGTTCTTTCATCTGCATGTCTGGTGACTGCCAGTGCCTGCTCTGCCTCCTGCCCAGAGCCATGAATGCACTGATGCCTTTCCTAAAGCTTGCAGGTTTTAATGAGTGTTCGTTGCTGCTGTGCTGGTATCCTGCATGTAGACAGCCTTGCTCTGCTCCTCTGCCTTCAGCAGAACCCTGCCTGATTGCGTTTTCTGTCTCCACACTGAGGTATTTATTTCTTTTCCTGCTGAAGTTGTGCTGTCTGCTTCGAGACCGACGTGCCCTGGCAGCGGTGCAGAGCTGCCCTCGGCTCGCTGCGTGTTGCTGTGGGCTGCGGGCTGCGGGCTGCGGGCTGCAGAGGCAGAGTGTGGTGTGAAGTGCCTGGTGCTGAAGCCTCACCCTTCTCCTTGCCTGTGCTCCCTTGCAGAACCTGCTGGCCGAGAAGGTGGAGCAGCTGATGGAGTGGAGCTCCCGGCGCTCGGTCATCCGCATGAATGGGGACAAGTTCCGGCGCTTCGTCAAGGCCCCCCCCCGGAACTACTCCGTGCTGGTGATGTTCACTGCTCTGCAGCCGCAGCGGCAGTGCTCTGTCTGCAGGTAACTGCTGCTCAGCCTGGGCATCCTCCTCACCATGCTGCTGGAGGGAGTGCCGCAGACAGGGTGCAGTGCACTCTGCATGGGACAGAAGCTTGCCATGTGGCAGACTCTTGCGGGCCAGTCAGCCCCAGCTCCATCCCTGAAGGGTGATGGGACAGCTCATTCTAGAGGTGGAGGAAAAGGAGTAGTCAGCATGGATTCACAAAGGACAAATCGTGCTTGACCATCGGTAGCCTTCTCTGATGGTCTGACTAGCTTGGATGGGTGAGGGGACAGTAGCAAGGCTTTTGAAGCTGTCTCCAGAACATCAACACTTATAAATATCTGAAGGGTGAGGGTCATGGTGGATGGCTCTCTTCAGTGGTGCCAGTTGTAGGTCATGCAGCAGCAGGCACCAACTGGAATACAGGGAGTTCCACCTTAACATAAGGAAAAACTGCTTCACTTTGAGGGTGAGAGAGCACTGGAGCAGGCTGCCCGGAGATGTTGTGGACTCTCCTTCCCTAGAGACTTTCAAAACCCATCTGAATGTGTTCCTGTGCAATGTGAATTATGTGACCCTGCTTTAGCAGGGAGGGTGGACTCGATGATATCCAGAAGCCACATCCAACCCCTGCCACTCTGTGAATGCAGCATTTCCAGTGGAAGCTTTGCACTGCATAGCTGTAATCCTGTTCTTGTGTGTCTGTAATGGAGTGCTTGCAGGCCTGTAATCACAGACAGCTTTTAGTACATCTTGGAATAGCTTCACTCTTGTCACTGAAGTCAGTTGGTGAGTTTGGAGGGAGAGTGCATAAACTGCATTTCCAGTTCACCGTGCAGGGGGAGTAGGTCAGGAGGTTTTCCAATGGCACGAAGTCAAAGGAGTTTTTGCTTCACAACTTCCAGCACTTGGTTTCTGCTATCTCTTCTTTATGTTACCGGAGTTCAACTTTAGGGAATGAATTATCAGTTGAAGGTTTTCCATGCTGCTTTCCATTGTTCTTTGTTTTCCTATGTGATGGGATAACGCTGCAGGAGAGGTACTAGGTTCAGCTTTACAAAGATCATTGTGTCTGTCATTATTACAGCCACAGCAAGTTCTCTCCAGGGGTTATGTGTCTGGCATGTGAAAACAATGTCAGCAGTGCCACAACTGAAGGCAACTCTCTGTTTTTTACTGTTCTGAGCAAGAGCTTGAGAGCTTCATCCTGCAGTCTACCAGACTGGCCACTTAGAGAAGCAACTGAAACTCCTGAAGCATAAAATGAAGGAAAAAAATCAACCTCCTGCTTTCAACTGGGTTTGTTTGAATAGATGTGAAGTTACTGTCCACTTTTTCATGTGAAATCAAAGGGATTTAATGAGGTTGATCATACTGCACATAAAACTGTTAGCAGGAAAATGGACATTTTCAAATCAATGGCTAATGAATGGGCAAGAGTACTGGAAGGATGTAGACTGGAATGCACGCATTGCTTTATTGTTAGTTACTCACTGGCCACTTTGCCTGAAGGAAAAATAGATTCCGAGCTTAATCTGTACTGTTCTGTGAGGATGCTTTCATGCAAGATTTAACTGCTCCTTATCAAAATGTTTTCGGAGCAGTTGATACAAAAAAACAATGTCACTTCAAATACAAACAAGCACCTAGACTGAAACCTTCAACTTGGTATTACTTGTCACAGGAAGCAGTACTCTCTTTTGGTCTTTTTCCCCTAAAAATTGAACCTGGGTAGCTTGTGCACCACAGAATTATCTAAAAAAAAAGCACTAAAAGGTTTTGCTTTCCTGGTTTGTGGCTCGATTCGACATCACAGTATTGTCTCTCTACATGTCCAGTTCCTAAAGACCCAGGGTGCAGTGTTTGCAAAAGGTGAAAGCAGCTATTTGTGTGCTGCTGCTGCTGCTGCACAGGGCTGTGGCAGGTGCTAAGCAGGAGCAAGAGAGCATTATGTAAGAGATGAGCAGCAGAGCCAGCCAGGTTGGTTGTGGTTAGAGCTGGCAGCGCAGCTGTGCACTGCGCAGGCCAGAAGAGATCAGGTGCAGCCTACCCTGCTCAAGTGTTCCTGGGCTGTGGGTTGAGTGTGGAGCTTGCTGTAGGAGCTGTGTCTGAAGGTGACTGCCTTCTGCTGCTAGCTCGCTCTGGCAAGGAACTGATGAGAGAGGAGAGATTCTGCATAATGCTAACATCTGCCCTATCAGTCAGGCTTCCAAGAGGAGGCTTTTGATCTGGGAAAGAGGAATTGTGTTGCTTTCCTTCTTCAAGAAGGTATCTCAGAAATCTGTTTTCAAGTGGCCGATCAAAGAGCAGGTCAACAGCAAAAGGAAGTCTGAGAAGTCTGACAGTCAAAGAGGTGAAAAGAAGAAACAGGATCCTCTGCCTTTCAGTTTTCTGCCAGGGATCAAGAGCAGGTAGTGAGAACATCTTTGACAGGTCTCTCAGCTCTACTGAGAGGGGATTTTTGAACTTGGGTTCAAAGAAGGAACAGGAAATGTAGAAGGAGCTGTTGAAAGCTCTGTACTTGCATTTCCAGTGCACATCAGGACCTTGAGAGAAGCATCGAGAAGTCCCGTTTAGCAAGGCAGTAATTGAGTACTTGGATCCTGAGAGGAGACTCTTCCTCCCTCCTGCAGTCACAGATTTTGGGTTTCTTTTGTTTTGCTTTCCCTCTGCAACTTGTCCAAAGTGTGCCTTGGGAGCTGCTTTTCTCTGCATAGCAGTGGCAGTGTGGTGGGGTGCTGTGGGTGCACAGCAGGGGCTCTGGCTTGCTGGCTGCCATTAGGGTCCCTCGGCTCAGGAGCAGCGGAGTTCCCAGCTGCTGTCCATACTCCTTAGGCTTGCCCTGGTGCTGAGCTTCCTGGGCATTTCTGTGGATTCCTCAGTGCTTTGCATCACGATGTGGAGTCACCATAAGCAGACAAGCAAAGAAGCATTCTTAATCTGTTACCTTCTGGATACTGAGAAAGAGGCCAAAAGACAAACTTGATCCCTGCTTCTCTCCATTTGGGGAATACCATCCTAGATAACCTGTTTTGGAGGTAGATTGCAGTGTTGGTCACAGTTCACTTTAAACAGAGCCAAGTCTGGTTGAGAGGTGTCCCTGCCTGTGGTGGGGAGGGTGAAGGAGATGAGCTCTGGGGTCCCTTCCAGCCTGAGCCATTCTGTGAGAATGAGGAGGTGATCTGGCAGTGCATCCTTTGCCAGCTGTACAGTCCATGATGTGCCAGGCAGTAATGGGTTACTGCTCTTCGGCAAAGAATTCCAGTCTTTTATTAATGTCCTAACATTCTGGGTTTGTTTTCCTTACTGTAATGCTGGACTAATAGAATAAAATTAATCTAATTTAATATAGCTCAGGCTATATAAATCTGGTTATCTGCCACAGACACCCACACAATAAATCTTCTGGAATAAAACTTCTAGTATTTCATGAGCACCTGCATCCTGGGAGGAGGCAGTGCTGTGGAGCATTTGCTCAGCAGCCTGCTCTTCAGTCTGTGCAGTGTTCTTGGTGAGGCCCACTTAGTCTGGCCACTTCTTGCTGGCAGCTGGCTAATATGGCTGCTGTATGCCTGTTGATGCTGCTTCCTGTGTTGCTGTTGTGAGGCAGTGCCTAAGACGTGGCAGTAGCAGCAATAACGTTTCAGTCTCAAAGCCCTGCCCAAGCAAGAGCTACAGTGATTCTGATGAGCTGATGCCAAGTGTGGCTGTGCCCTCTGCCTTTGTAGGATTTCATGTGATAACAGCACGTAATTAAATTGCTTCAGAGGCACTAGCTGCTGGAGCTGCTGCTCAGAAGTGACAGAGGTAGGTAGGAAGGGCAGAGCTGGGATTACCTCCTGTGATGGTTTGAGTGTTCCCTGCCCCCCACACTTTAGAAATCACCCAGACTAGACTCAGTCGGCTCTGGAAATTTGAATGAAGCTTATATTTACAGCTGGCACAATTTACAAGCAGATATTTACAGTATATACAGTTATATACAGAAATAGACAAGGTAAAAAGGTAATACAGACACTACTCCCCTCCCAGAAACCTGAGTCCTCAGGAGGCGCTCTCAACCACCCCTCGCCTTCCCCCCACCCCTCTGAACCTTACCCCAGTCCCAAGGAAGAATGGAGGTTCGTCCAGAGGGATTAAGAAGCAAAGTGAATCAGCCAAGAAGCAAATGGAGGGTGAGGTTAGAAAGCAAGATGGAGTTCAGCCAGCAGCCCCAGCTCCCCAGCAGGCAAAGAGCTGAGAGCACAGCCCAGAGCGAAGGGCCCAAGCAAAGTGACTTTAATGTTTTGCTTTTCCTTTCTACACATCTCAGCAAGGCTGTGAGCGAAGTAGACCTCACCATTGTTTTCATTTCTCAGCCTATTATCTAGTTCTTTTCACCAAAACATCCCAGCTAGGCTCAAACTAGCACACCTCCCGTTAATTGGAGGCAGAATGTGCTTATGGTTTTTGCTGGTGATGTGCTTATAGTTTTTGCTCTTCTTGTGTCTACAGAGCAGCCGCCGGAGCTGCAGTTATTAGTGTGATGGGATCAGCATTGTACCTCTTGGAAATGATATAGGGGACTGTAGGATGCACCCCACTTTTACTGGGGTAAACCTGTGACTTAGTGTTCCTGCCCTCCGTGTTCCATTCCCTCTTCACACCCCTTAGGAGCTGCCGTCAGGAGGTATCACAGTGCTGTGCTGCCTTCAGTGTGAGAATGAGGTTGTGCTGTGAATCCCTTGTAGAAAATCTACAACAGCCTTCTGCAATATGTTGCTTCCTAAAGTCCGCTTTCTACCTGCTATGTTTATTCAAAGGTGTCTTTGTTGATCCATGGAGATCAACAGGACCAAGAGTCTGCTTCCCAAACTGTGGGGGCAAAACTGCACTGTCTGAATTTCCCAGGAATCCTGTTTCATCACAAGTGAAAGGCAGGCTGAGAAAAATGATGAAGTGCTTCAGATCTTGTCCAGCTTCAGTGCAGCAGGTGTGCCCTGCAGACCTTGCCGAGGGCGGCACAGCATTCTTTGTGCTGTCTGACTGCCCTCTTCAGGATGCCAGTGAACGGGAGATGGTCCTAGAGATAATCAGATGCCTAAAGCACTTCGTTTGTAAATTTGCACATTTCGTCCATGGAGTAAGGGTGTGAAGGAGGAAATTGTAAAGGGCAAACACTGAGTTTTGTTGTACTTCATAAAATTGTATTCTTGGAGAGGGTGAGAGAGCACAAAATGTAATTGTAGCCTTTTCTCCTGTTGGATTCTTTTGTGTACAGTATATTCCTTGCTGCAGCCCAGCTCTGCTGGGGCCCTGTGTAATACATTTCATGCTTAAAGCTGATCTGAGGCCTAAGCCACAAGGAAATGGAGTTTTTATGACATCTGTGATCCTCTCATCTTCCCCTCTTTGCTCTCCAAATGCACTGTGTTATGGTTCTCTTGGAATCAACAGCTTTTAAGTAACCAGTGCTGGGCACCAGCAAACCCAGGGAGCTGGTTCAGAGGGGCACTGTGTGGAGAGAAGCAGCAGAATGCTTTTATTTACATCAGCTCTGCATCTTGTCGCAGGCAAAGACAAGTTGCTAAGTAGCAGAACCTTGATTTGGGCTCTGCAGCAGCTATGGTTAGTTGGTAATATGGAGACAGTGAGCACAGCAGCATGTGTCCAGCCAAAAGTACTGTGAGGACCTCTTTGGGGTTGCTTTTTTTTTGTTGTTTATCTGAATTATTCTTTGCTATGGATTGGTCTTGTGAAGGAACCTGTGGGTGTATGGGTCTGTGATTGTGTTTAGAGAACATCTCTACTAGTGAGGAGACAGAATTACTCAGAATTCTCCTGGAATTACTTTTTTGCCCCTTCCTTCTCACTGCAGACAGGGCACAATGGTTTGATTCATGTGGTTGAGTTGTTCTCTTTTCACAAGGGCTGACAAACAAAACCCAGCCAACCAAAGAATCTCCCCTGGTGCCAAATGTGAGCAGTGCCAGCATGCCTCCTCCAGAGCACCTAACCCTATAGCTGTGCACAACTGATCACTGCTGAGGGGCGTTCAGTGGTGCCAAATGTGAGCAGTGCCAGCATGCCTCCTCCAGAGCACCTAACCCTATAGCTGTGCACAAGTGATTGCTGCGGAAGGAGGTTTGTTGGAAGTGATCCTGGCTGTGTTGTGCTGATCATGGCCAGAGCATCATCTCCACAGTGCTCAGCTGTTTCTAGGCTCATTCTGTGAGTCTGCTGTTTCAGGAGGGTCACTGCTGTCACGCTGCTGTGTTGGGGTTTGACTTGTTTCAGAGCTCCCCAGAAAGGAAGTGGTGATGCTGTGCTGGAGGCCATGTAGGCATCTCCTATTGGATCTGTTCATGGGTTTGCCTGATGCTGTTCAGGCCACTCCTGTTCTCAAGTCTTACTTTTTGTTAGCATCACCTTGAGGGGTGTACGCTGCAATCCAGTTCTGGAGAAGGCAAGTTGGAAGCAGTGATTTGCACAGCTGGCCAGAGAGCTTTGACATTGGTAATGGCTGTTGAGAATGGTCCTGCAAGTGTGGTGCAATTTCTCTGGCCACTGCCACTGGCTGCAGAACCCATTTGCCAGCAGGTGCCACAGGGGTGTCTCTTCCTTTCCCTTACAGGCAAGCCAATGAAGAGTACCAGGTGCTGGCCAACTCCTGGCGCTACTCCTCTGCTTTCTCCAACAAGCTGTTTTTCACCATAGTGGATTATGATGAAGGGGCAGATGTGTTTCAGCAGGTAAATGGTTGATACTTCAAAGCATCCTTAATTTTTAGAGCTAGATGGTGGTTCAGCCCTGCCAGACACTGCAGCTGCCATGGTGTGAGTCAGGACAGGGTATGCCAGTGGCCACTTCCAGCATTTTCCAAGTGGGTTTATTGCACTGGTTTATGGAGGACCTCATGCAGGTGTTTCATCAACCCATCATTGATGGCTGGTTTTATACTTAAGTGCAGTGCAACCAACATTTGCTTTTAAAGCTCTTAATTAATGGAGTCTTCTGATAGCTTTTATGTCATACAGTAGTCTTCGGTTATGTTTGTGTGCATCTGGAGTTGTTCAGGGAGAAGAGGAGAGACTGGTTGAGCTTTTACACGTTGGCTACGAAGAGTGAAAAATTGGTTGTTGGAGAGCAATCTACAGCTCTCTTTGGAACTGAGTAGGCAAGCAAAATGCACCCCTGGAACATGAATAATAGACCCTGACAAGCTGTTCTCTGGTGTTTTTCTGTTGGTTGAAGCTAGGGATGATGCAGACAGAGAGCAATGGCAAGGTTGGAAGCTCTCTGTATTTTTAACCACCTCTTGGTGAAGACTCTGATTGAAAATTTTCAGAGGAAAAAAGTTGGTATTTATTTTTGAAGTGTACAGAATGTAACTGTTCAGTAAATCTTTTTCTTGGGAGTTGCCATTCTGGAATGCCTGGTGGGAGGAATGGCTCTTAGTGTGCCCAGTGTGGAGAATGGTTCTTAGTGGCTGGGCTTCAGGTGTTGCTTTTAAAATTTCAGTTCACATAATCTTTGAAACCATCTGGCATAGCCTACAGTGCTTATAACAACAAAATACTGTTTGCTCTTGCCTTAAGCTGAGGAGTACATATTGGCATAGCCCAGTCCAACTTACTGCTTGTGTAAAAGGCTCCAGATTCAGTTGATTTCAGGTGGTCAGTGTTTAAAGTCTTGTAAGAGTTGGAGAGAAGTAGATAAAATATGGAAGTTTGTGACTGTCTTAGGGAAATGCAGAGCTAAGTGTGACTGAAGGACTACTTTAGGGTGTGTTTGGGGGAAGTGTCCTTCTGCCCTCACGTTTCTATGCAGACAAGTCATCCAGGAGGGACAGCAGAGCAAAGAGCCCCAAGAAGTACTGGGGCTGATTTGTCTTCCTTTAGTCCAAGAGAAATGCAGACCAGCTGCCCCCAAACTGCCATGCCAGGAGGTCTCTGCAGCACAATGGTTCTGCACCTCATGAAATACTTGAGTCAGCCTCATTTGGTTTAGCCCTTCTCAGACTCCATGTTATTTGCAGATCAGCTCACAAAGAGGACTCTAATTTGCTTAGATGCAAAACACCGTAGTTGCTGCTAATTTCTGGTTTACTAATGTGATAAAACTCACTTTGCAGGAGTAAAAGAAACTCTCTGCTTGTGTCTTAAAGATCTCCAAATTACATTATCTTTAAGAATTTTCCTTGATTTTGCTTACTAATTGTAAATTGTTTTTCCAAGTGTTTTTATTGCACCATTTCTGAATATGGAGGAGTTTTCTATAGTGAAATCATATTCTCCTATGCCACCTTGCAAAGTCGAAGTACAACAGTGAAGTGGTCAACATAAATGTAAATGTAGTTGTTCATCAGCTGTGAGTTTTCGCCCTGCTATCAGTAATGGCAGTGCCATCACCACCAGTTAGCAGCTGTGTGGCTTCTGGGGAGGGCCTGCAGCTTCAGCTAACCCCATCTGCCCAAGGGGCTGGGAGGAGGTGAGTCTGGAGGGCTAGATGGGCAGTTCAGACCAGTCACCTTCAGGGGAGTGAGAGCTGGCCAAGAGAAACCATGGCAAGCTTTGGACATGTCTTTTCCTGCCGTCCGTAACTGCTTGGCTGAGAGGGGAGGGAGTTGTGTTTCATTAAGTGGAGGTAAGCTCTTGGTGTGTGAGGACTGGAAAGCACAGGATACTCATGAGGGGCTGTGAGGGAAGCGCTCTGGGTAATTAAACATCCCAAAGCATCTACTGCAGGGAGTGTTCGGAGCACTCTTTCTGCAGGACTACTCCTGAAGATGCATATTAAAGAGTAGTGTGTGGAAGAAAAGGCTGTTTGTCCTGCTGAGGGGATTGGTGCTGTGTGTGAGGTAGAGGCAACTGTTCTGAGCACAGAGTCACTAATCTTTCTCTGCTGTTTTTCCTGGTTTTGTAGCTGAATATGAACTCTGCTCCGACTTTCATGCATTTTCCTCCTAAAGGTAAACCCAAGAGAGCTGACACCTTTGACCTGCAGAGGATTGGATTTGCGGCTGAGCAGCTGGCTAAGTGGATAGCTGACAGGACAGACGTTCATGTGAGTCTGGCCAGTTTCAGAGCTGAAGCCAAAGGTGCCTCCAGCCTGAGGCAGGCTGGTGACAGAGTCTCTCTTTCTTTATTACATTTGTCTCTCATGTAGGCTCTAAAACATTAAACAGAAAAAAAACCAAACCACCACCAAATAGTCATGGGACTTGTGGTAACTTCTTGTGTCTGCAGCTGGATTTCTGGTCTTGCCCTTAAATTTCACATGGTCTTGTTCTGGACGATAAAAAGCAGTGGTGGTGTGCTTATTAAACTTGCTTGCAAGTAAAATCCAAAGGGACCTGTCCCTAATTCAGACACAACCTGCACATGTCTTGTAGAAATCCTGGCTTTGAGTTAAAGAATTTAAAGCGATGCTTAAAACTTTTTTCCTATTACATGTTTATTAAAGGCATTACTGTTTCATCTTATTTGTGTATGCCTTTAGGGGTTAGTCTTTCTGACTCTGAGAGCAGACTTCAGCTGCTCCTTCTGTGTTCATCTGGCAGAGGATCAGCGCATTGACACTTGTTTGTGATCTCTTTCTAGATTAGAGTGTTCAGGCCTCCCAACTACTCCGGTACGATTGCCCTGGCTCTGCTGGTCTCTCTGGTCGGAGGCTTGTTGTATCTGCGAAGGAATAACCTGGAGTTCATCTACAACAAAACTGGCTGGGCCATGGCAGCTCTGGTAGGCAGGCTTGCCTTACTGGTACACTTCAACCTTAGCATGTGTGTCTGCATCGCCTGCACGGCACCTTACAACCACTGTCAGGATGCTGCCAGCAAGCAGATGCTGGGAAGATGCTCCTAAACAGTGAGCAGCAGTGGCTGGCTGCAGGGCTGTGTGAGAACTTGCACAAGAGAGTGCTCAAATGACAGGTTTACAGATGCTCACTGCCGTGATTCAGCGGGCTCATTCCTGGGCAAGCATTCATGTTATGGTCAGCTCAGTGTGGCAAATAATTTAGGGAAGCCAAGACAGCTTTGGGTAAAGCCTGACAAGATTCATCCCTAAAGCCTTGCAAAGGTTGTTCAAATCGTGTTGCAAGCAGTGCCAGTGCTCCATTAGGGGAATAGAGAGCTACAGTCCCCATCTACTTCACTGAGTGTGCTACTGAACATTCTTTAAAGGGAAACCCCTGGTTTAGTTAACCACCACGGTGTAATTTGTACACTTGTGCCTAAATCACCATGACCAGCCTGTGCTGGTGGGACTGTGGAAAGTGAGCCCAGATGTCAGCACTGTGCTGGAATGATCCCAGGGTTTTGGTGAAAAGTGTCAGTGCTGGGAAATCAGAGATACGTTTAGCTGAGCCAAGCTTCCCATTGCTGTCTTTCTAACGTGGCAATCAAAAGACACTGTGCTCTGCTTATTGAAGGCAGTCTGTATGACTCTTGCTGTGCCTGTGGTGGTTGTCATGTAGACCTCCCACAAGAGCTCCTGTCTGGTTTTGAGGCTGTCCAACGTTCCTACCCTAACTTCAAACCTGGGGAGCTTCACTTTGCTACCACCTTGGCCATTGCTGCTTTGGGTAGCCAAAAAGAAGCACAGGCACACAGAGCACTGCAGACGAGCTCCACAAAGCAGCACAGACTTGCTGTCAATAACTGCTGCTTGAAATTAAGGGTTTCTGTGTCATTTGGTAGACCTAAAGGCAAACAAGTAAGGCAGCATCACCAGCAGGATGGGTTTTGTTCCCCTGGGTAAGTAAATAATATACTGCTTTTCTCCTCTTCTAGTGTGTCGTATTTGCTATGACATCTGGCCAGATGTGGAATCACATCCGTGGACCCCCGTACGCACACAAAAACCCCCAGAATGGGCAAGTGGTGAGTTGATGCTTTTCTCTTGAAGGGCAATGCTGCACAGACAGGCACTTCTCGTGCTGAGCCTGCAGCTGGAGATGGCTGCTCAGAGCTGGGTGACAGCCTGGCAGGCTCTGGATGTGCCAGGGCAAGCAGAGTCTGGTTTGGCATCGCAGATGTGCAGAGGTGTCCCTGTCTTTGCCTGGAGTGCTGGGATGAGTGCCCATATTTCCCCTGAGTTCTCCCAGTCAGTCTCCCAGCCATGAGGAGTGTGCTATAAAATGTTGGTACCACACAGTGCCCATGGCCCAAAGATGAATTGATTTCAGCACTCCTCTACAAAGTGGAAAGCAAGTTTGGCTTTTTCCTTCTGTTCAGGTTCCATCACAAGCCTGTGAAGCTTCTCTCTTCTAGTCTTCCTCTTTCTTGAGCATTTGGTTAGAAAAGGAGATGGCAGATACTTCCCTCTGCTTTGTACCATTTTCTACCCTGCCTGTAACTGTTCCACTGAGCTCTGTGAAATGCTTTTTCTGTATTTCTTTACTCCTTCATTTTAAATTCTTTACTGGCTTACTAAGAAGTTACTACTAGCTGGCTGCTGCCCATAGTTAGTGCTATGTCCTTTGAAGGATTTAGTCTTACTTTCCTCATAAAATAGCAAATGTTCTGAAAGAGAAACTTTGACTGCTGGAAATACCAAGAGGACCATGGCTACTAATTGACCACTTCTCAACAGGTTGTTGGGATGGCATCTCTGAAACTTGCAGCGAATTCAGTAGTCAGGAAGCTGTTCATGACTAGTGGCCTTTTGAGCTACTTTGAGCATTGACCACCACTAGGTAAAAGCAGCTGGCTTATGTCTTAAAGAAAAAGTTGGCTTGGTTTGCATTTGCTTACAGCTCTGCATGTTATTAGCACCGCAGCACATCCTGATGTAGTCAAAGGGCATGATTCCATGATTCCATCTGTTAGCTTCTTAGTCTCCCCCAGTAGCCAAGGCAGGGGGGAAATGAGAAGCAAAATTACACAGCATAAGCTATTAAATAGTAAAAATCTTCTAAAGTTAGTAAAACCAGGGAGAGGCTAAGAACTACAAAATTCTATAGCTGCAGAGCCACCAAGTTCTGATTGCTGCAAGGTACCACTGATGAGTCGAGGGGTGCCTTAAAGCTCTGATTGTCAGCAGTGGGTGAAGCCTCCTGAACGCTCTCTAAAGCCCTGCCTGCCTTCCACTGCATGGTTTCTCAAGTCACACTCTCCAATGTCTTTGTCTTTCCTTTTTCTAGCACTTCTCTCTCTGTTCCTGTGAACTTGGAGTCATTAAATGCTTACCTGA
This sequence comes from Tricholaema leucomelas, assembly GCA_013400475.1. Lineage (NCBI taxonomy): Eukaryota > Metazoa > Chordata > Aves > Piciformes > Lybiidae > Tricholaema lacrymosa > Tricholaema leucomelas. Next base: position 13,596 of record WAAF01014249.1, on the reverse strand, counting down.
CACTTCTCTGCGATGGACCCAATTATTACCATGCACAGTGACACTGTGCTCTCTTCAGTCAGCATCTGCTGGCTTTACATCTGAGTGGCAGTTAATTCATCACCTGCTGCCCAGTGTCTAGGATTTAGGCTGAATTCCAGCTTTGCCAGTACTGTACAAGGGTTGCTTGCATATAATGCTCTGTAACTTGTTTAACCTTGGTTAAACCCAGAATTGTAGATGGTAAGACTGTTAAGAGAAGGCACAGAGCTGCTCACCAAGCTTAATTGTTTTATTGTTGGGTTCAGATTTCCTAATAGTTAGCTTTTCTTGCTTCATTAGAGTTAGTAATTGAATTCTGTCCTAGCTGTAGAGCTTGGCGTGCAACCAGAACACAGAGGTGATTCTGCCTTTGGAGACTTCCCTTGCCTCAGGTGCCTCCTGTTACTCCCACTTGTTGTGACTGTGGGTGACACTTGGTTTCTTTTCTGTAAGTTCCTCATCTTCAAAAGATGAGAAGCCATCTGTGTGCTTTACTTAACCAGCACCACTCGCTGGTGTCAGTGTCTTGTGCAGGTAGTGCTGGCAGGCCTTGTGCACTGATTCTTTGCTGGGTTGCCTAAGCTCCTTTAATTCCCTGATTGTATTCTTGGAGTGCAGCTTTTGAACCCCTTGTTGTAGGTCCGTGTGAGGTGATTGTGAGATGCTGCTGTGCTCTGCACTGAGCTGGTTGCATTGCTTCCTGTAACTCCTCTTGCTGTTGGCTGATGGCAGGGTTTGGGTGCAGAGGAAAGCAGCACCAGTTCTTAGGTCAAGAGCTGAGTCACACAGTGCTGCTCTTTGGTGTTCCAAAGAGGAACTAGGGAAAGCTGGTGAAATCACTGTTGCTCTTCTATCTGAGTATATGCTACGTTACGTCTTTGGAGTTCTCCACCTTTTGCCTAATAATTCTGGTAGGACTGACTGTGTGACACTAAACACTGTCCCTGTTCTACCAGGTTGAGAGTGAACACTCCCATCCCCTTGGTGTCTGCATGGAAGCAGCACTGGGAGAGCTCTAATTCTTACGCAGAGCTCGATGTGTACAGAGCTGGTGGTGAGACAAGCAGAGAGCTGGGGAAAGCAATTACAGATTTCTGTGCCTCCTGAAGAGCCAGTTCTGTTGCTGTGGCCTAGTTCTCCTTAGGTTCTCATCAGCTTTTAATCAAACAGCAGCAGTGTCTTAGAAATGGTTTGTCTGTGTTTAGCCAGCCCTGGTTTTCTTTGGGGCACAAATGTTACAATTTTTATTGTGCAGAATGCTGAAGGTTGCATCTTTAAAATGATCCAGTTTTAATTGACTAGTGCCACTTCCAACTAACAAGCTATTCCCCACACTCATCAGCCCCTCTCGGATCACTGTGGCTGGTCTTCTACAAGCAGGGGAGCTTCCTTTGAAAGAAGTGGTGGTTGGTACCGAGCAGCTATTTCTGCATCAGAAGTCAAGGTGGCCTTGAACACATGATGTTATCTGGAGATGGACTCATAAAGCAGTACAGAAAAGCACACTGTATTAAAGGACATGGTCTAGTTGACTGGCTAGGGCTGGGTCATAGGTTGGACTGGATGATGTTGGAGGTATCTTCCAACCTGGTTGATTCTATGATTCTATGACAAATGCAGACCAAGGGGAGGGAAATGCCTGCTCTTGGTGTTCCTGCCCAAGCAAAAAAACCATTTATGTACAGCCAGGTAGGAATCCAGTTCTGCCTTGCTGCCTTGTGTTGATCTCTACTAAGATGCTCTGAGTGGAAAGTATCTCTGAGGGTCAGCTAGTTTCCCTGCCTGCTCAGAGCTGCTTGAAGTGAATCTTCAGTGTCTCTGTGGCTGAGATTGCCCATCCTGTTCCAGTGGTTCACCATCCACATCATTCCTTTAATTTTACCTTTGACTTTTATCTTTTGCTTTGTATCCCTCAGGAACAGTCAAGGTAAATCTTACTCTTCTCTTCAGTAAAAGCTGATTTAGCTGAGTTCTTGGAATTGAACACTGATTTGACAGCATTAGATGTACCCAGCAGAACACCTGTGCTGGAGTGACACTGCCATGCCTGTGGTATCTCAACATCATCTGCAGTGGAAAGGAGGAAACACTCAGCCTGAGTTAGTGAGGGAAACTTTTCCCTGCGTAGGTTCTGCTCTCTGAACAGAGCTGTGCAGTCAGTCTCCATGTGGCCAGCGTGGCTCTGTTCTTTTAAGGTCTTGTAAGGTTTCAGTGACTGAGAGAGGATCAGGGAGCAGAGAGGAGAGGGCTGTCCTGTTTTCCCTCTAGCAGAAGGCAGCATTTCACTACTTCAGATGGATTCTTCTGTGACTCTCCCACCCCGGCAGACAGGTAACCTGTGCTCCAAGGGCGTGGGTGTTCCTTTTGAGTTTGGGCATTGCTAAGCAAGGAAACCTGCAGAGCCTTCTGGAGTCACAGCCCTGCTACACTTTTCCACAGGGCTCTGCTGGCAAGCTATGAGGCTGTTGCATCAGTGTGAGAGATGAGATTTCTCCTCTGCCTGTGAGCAGTGTCAAGAGAAAGAAGATGCATCTGAGCACAAAGGAAGGAGCATCCTCCAGCCAGTCCTTCAGAGACTGGTTCACACATGATCTCCAGTGTGCAGAAATGCCTTTTTGTGTGGCTATTTTGTATTGCACATACGGAACTCTTGTTTTAAATGAGCTTCACCTTGCATGAAGCTAACAGGGTGCACAGAAGTGGGCTGAAGAGTGAGCAGGTTTAGGGTACAGCACATTTTCTTGGTGTTTACCACTTGCAGAGTTAAACTTCCACGTTTCTTAGACTGTAGCTGATTTGTAGATGCTTGTACTCAAAAGAGGAGGCATTTTTCACCGTTCCATCAAGTCAGTCATTAATATTTATATGCAGAATATTAAAGGCTGGCTGGAGTGCTTTAGCTACAGTGCAAATTAAAGAGCCCTTTACCGAAGGCGTTTTGAGCAGTAAACAAAAACATGAAATCACCTCCTGGATATTCAGAGGTCCTGAGGTCACTTAGCAGAGCAGAACGCTCTGCATGGAGAGAAAACAGAATTACCATTTCAAAGAGGTAAGTTGTCTGCATTTACTAGCCCTTTGCACTTCTAATGTGGGTCAATGGAATGAAAGAAGAATTTGGGCTGTGATTTTTTTTTTTACATTACTGTAATAATCACTGTTCTTAAAAAGGCATTCCAAACAAAACAGCACTCCTGCGGCTTTTACACATCCAGGGTTCTGTAGGACATACTAAGCAGACTGGGAATCCCTGCCGATAAAATGGCTACCTAGTTGTCTCTGTGGCAAGGAGCAGAGGCAGACAACTAAAGGGGACATTATTTTTCTGTTGTTTTTTGTTTGATTGCCTGCAGATACAGAACGCTTCAATGAGTGGGAGCATGAATGAACCAGCACCGGCTGATCTCACCCAGTTCTGCCATTTCAGATGCTGGAAATGGAGGGAAAAAAGACCTGGGTTGTCTTTAGGACACAGGTCCCTATACTGCCGTTGGAATGCTCTGTGTGTAAAGGCAGAGCTTTAACACTGAGCTCGGGGAGGTGCAGCAGTGCTTGAACACAGCAGCATCCACAGCCCCTCTGTGCCACTGTAAGGAACCGCAGGGAGTCGTGCCAGCACGAACTGCTGCTCCTCAGCAGGCAGGGCAAGCAATGCCAGCTTAGGAGTGGGTGGTAAGGATCCATCTGAGAACCAAATTGAATTCAGTCATGCTGTTAGTCACTCAATATGCCAATAATTGATCACTTGTGTTGTTATTAATCATCTCCGGACTGCACAGAGCCAGGAGGACATGGTGTGGATGTCTCTGCCACTGCAGGCACCACTCCCAGACGGACCACACTGTGTTTCCTGCTGTGCTTTTTCTGCTACCTCCCTCTCAGCCCCTAAAAACACTGAAAGTCAGGTTTATTTTGCAGAGTGGAAAACTAGAACAGTGCTCAGACTTTATTTTCCTCCTGTTTAATTTTCTGTTCCCTAACCCCACTGAAATACTGGGAAGTGTCATTTACTGAAGAGCAAACAATGGAAATCTCTCCACAGAAGCCCCTGTAAAGCTGAGGAAATTCCAGAAGCAACAGATCAGAGAGGCTCAAACACTCAGAGAATGCTTGTTCTGTGGCTGTAGAACACCCTTCCAGAAAAGCTAGCAGCTGCAGCATGAGGTGGAGTGAATCCTGGAAACAGACATGGCTGAAGTGGGAAGCACATAACAGCAGCTTGGGAAGGGCAACTGGAAAAATACCAGAAACAACCTCCCGCAGAAGGCTGAGGTCTACTGGTACAGGTGCCCAGTACACCTCTGCTCAGACTTGTGATGTCTGTAACGTTAGCCTCTCTTCGGGGCAGCTTTCTCCCTTGGAGCACTCAGGACTGTGTTAAGGTTGGGTTGTTAGCATAATGGCTGTCATGACAGCAAGTTCAGACCGAAGGCACAGTAATGCTGCTTTGAAGTCCATGAGGTCTTTTCCTTCTCTTTGCTCCTCTTTGGTTTTTATTCCATTTGACTACCTGCACAGCATTTTGACGTGGTTCTGATACAGCAAAATATTCAATGCTTAGTTCCTTAGTTAGGGAACAGATAAATAAACTGAACATCCATTAAGTCCATGGGTCCCAATGGCATGCACCCACAGGTGCTGAGGGAGCTGGCACAGGACACTGCCAGAGCACTTTCCACCATCTTCAGTAAGTCGTGGAGCACAGGAGAGCTTCCTGGGGACTGGAGGAGGGCAAACATCACTGCAGTCTTCAAAGAGGGAAAGAAGGACCCAGGCAGCTCAGACCTGTCAGCCTCACCTCTATCCCTGGAGAGGATTTTCCTACCTGCTGGATCTGGTAGCTGTGTGCTCTGTTTGCTTGTGCTTTTCTTCCTTCACATGTGTGACTTTCTGTGTTTCAGAATGCACTGAGAAACATCTCACTTCCTTCTCCCAGTATGCTCAGAGTCTGGTTACTGCTGTGCAGGTTCATACTGGTGTGCTCAGACTTGGCTGCTGCGCAGACATGAGAACATAAAACTGTTGTCAGACTTTAAGAGTTAAGTACTGGGGTTGGGATTCTGCTTTTGGAATTTTCCTTTCAGATCTTGTGAGCTCTAGAAGCATCCTGTCAGCTGTGGGGCCCTCTGTCTCTTGTGTTTATGGTTCTGAAAACAGAACTCAGAAACTGGGTGATTACCACCCTGCCCTGCATGCTGACTTCCTCGCTTGTTCTGTGTCTGAAGCAGGCATTAACTGTAGGGCCACCTGAGCTCACCTGCTGATGGCTTGTGTTTTGTCACTGAGCCTCCTGACCTTTTAGGAGGGAAATGGTTTTGCTAGTCAGTCTCTTCCCATTCTTCCTAAGATCTTAGTTCATTGTATTCCACTTGAGATTATTAATCAAGCTCAGAATCATTCCCTGAAAGGTCACAGATTCATTTCTTTCTTTAATTGTTTCTCTTTAAGCTGTGTGGGATACAGGCTTCAGATAGCACAAGAGGTGGACACTGTTGGTCTCTCACCAGGTGTTTCTAGTGTGGATGACTTCTCTCAGCTCTTCAGTTGAACTCCTTGGAAGTGTACAAACCTTGAACTGATAAATGTATCTCTATCAATCTGCTCTTTACTTAATCAGCTCAGGTCACTCTATCTGATATTTTATACTTTCCAGGGCCCTTTTTTTTCCCGTGGCAAATGCACTGGAGATGTTAACTGCTGCTTGTGGAGCTGCTGTGCAGCTGAGTCAGAGTATGTCAGGTGTCGCATCCCAGCCACGGAGCTCTGCTGGCAGTAACCTGCTTCCGTTCGTGTTCTGTCAACCACACAGTGCTCTTTTTCTGCACACTTTTCAGTTCTTCAGCTTTGTGATATCTTTCCCCATGGGTGGAGTCCTGAGCTACCTCTTAACCTTATTCTCCCCATCCGAAGCCTGAAGCTCAGCTTCTCTTCTAATTTCCATTATCCTGTGAGCTTGCCACAGCAGCGCTTGGTTCAGGTAAGGGTTACTCTTTGGAATTTAAAGCACATGCCATCATTGATTCCCATCTTCTCTACTTGTTTCACCTTACACAGGGCAATAAACTCTAATCCTTTTGAATTGGAAGTGAAGTGGACTCCAGCCGTTCACCCAGTACACTCCCAGTTGATGCTGGCTTGTTTGTTCCATTAGATCAAAGAGACACTGGGGTGAAATAGACCCACTTGAGATCTTTATAGCATGGGTATTGGATTTGGAGAGTTCAGGTGCCCTGCTGGATAATACAGGCATGGCCTTTTAGTCCTCAGCAGCTCAGCAAAGGCAGCTCTGCAGCAGTACTGGTGCCAGAAGAACACCAACTCGTGCTGTTTCCCAATTGGAACATTGTGATGCTGAGCAGGAGACTTTCCTGTGAAGGCATTTCAGTTGCAGGTTTGTAGCTGATATCCCTGTAGCCTTCTCTTGGGTTTGGTCAGATACATTCTGGTAATGAATTGTCAAGTCATGGATCTGTTTCCTGCTGATATGTGTATGGAGGAGAGCTAGACAGAGCCTTGGGGCATGGCTGCCTTTGGATGGGGAGCTCTGTACTGCTCTTCCCTCTGTCTTGAGAAGGCTGAACCTCGGGAGCCAACTCTGAATCTGGACCTGACTGTTTTGGGGCTGGCTTTGCTTTCATGCCTTCAAGGGTTTGCTACACTATGTCAGATGAGAAAATAGCTTTCTGGAGAGTCTGCTTGAGATGAAGATCTTTCCTCTTCAGTCGTGTCATTTTCTGTTGACAAGGAAGTGCCTCTGAAGGAATGCTTAAAAAACACAACTAGCAAAGGGTAAACTGCTTGTTGCATCCCAAATGTGTCAACAGTTTTGCTGTCAGAAGAGATTCTAAATAATGGGTGATGGGAGGGGTCTGTGTGTAATGAACAGCTGATGGAAATCCACAGACACCACACTGAAACCCTCTGCTTTACATCCTACCTTACGTCAGCTCTCACAGAGATAAGGGTGATAGAATTTTTGTTTAATTATCAAATCAAGATTTTCTCAGCTGAGAAACTGTGGAAGTGTCATTTGTGACAGAAAATCCACATTGAAACGTTTTTAATGTACATTTCTAAGTGCTACAGTGAGGGAATCCTGGCCACTCTTTAATACACTGAAGACAATTTCTTAGTGCTATGAAGATAATTTTCCTATATTTAACAGATCATCCTATAGAAACACTTTATCCTCTGTATGATTTTAAAACACAGTGTTCAGTCCTTTAGAATGAATCATAGAATCATAGAATGGTTTAGGTTGGAAGGGACCTCAAGGATCATCCAGCTCCAACCCCCTGCCATAGGGAGGGACACCTCTCACTAGAGCAGGCTGCTCAAGGCCTCACCCAGCCTGGCTTTAAATGCCTCCAGGGAGGAAGCATCCACAACCTCCCTGGGAAACCTGTTCCAGTGTCTTACCACCCTCACTGTAAAGAACTTCCTCCTAACATCCAGTCTAAATCTCCCCTCCTCCAGCTTAAACCCATTCCCCCTCGTCCTGACATTCCCAGACCTTGTCAATAGTCCCTCCCCAGCCTTCCTGTAGGCTCCTTTCATAGTTTGCAATTCCCTACAACTCTTGATGCTGGTAAAAATACCTATGTGAGTTGCTGTGGAGGTGCTAGAGAGAAGCAACGACTAAAGCTCCATCTTTCAGCAGAGCTAACAAACACCCTGTGTGTGTGCATTTGTGTTTGTTGGCTGTAGTGCATCCTGTCTGTGCTGGGAAGGCCGCTGCTGGTATTCCTGAATTCTGCCTTCATTTGGCAAGCTGAAACAAAGGAAATAGAACACTTCGAGAAGTGCAGGAGTTGCATTTGAATACATACCTAAGCCCCTCACCGTTCTCAGCAGAGTTTGCCAGAGGGTTGGTAAATGGTGTTACAGAGACCAGTTTCTAAGGACACAAAAGAGTAACCTTCATACTTCATCTGACTTTGTCTCTAATCAGTCATGCAAGTGTCAGTCACAAGGGGAATGCTCCAGAAGGCTTTGAATTGTCAGTAGAGGAGGCGTCCCCTTGGAGGTGTCATTGGCTGGAGCAGAGGAGATAACTCCATTATCAGTGTTCCTACAGGGGAGCCAATTCCTGCGCAGCGACCGAAACACACTCTTTAATGGCTCGAGATGCTGGCATAATGATAAATACGTCAGCCTTTGAAACTCAACTCGGCTGTTTCTCTCAGACCTGATACAGCATGCAGCCCCATTGTCATCTCTGCCACAGATTTTTATGAGTATTTTCTGGAAAAAAAAGTAATTTTCCAACAGATTTCTGCCCTCCTTGCTGGGGAGTGGACATGAAATGTGCATTTCTATCTGGGCTGGATGTTGTCTTGTCAGCCAGTTGGAAATTCAAAGTGTAGCACTGGCCTGCAAACAACCACTGGAAGCTGGCAGAGTGTGTCATGCACGAGGACCATTTCAGGCTCTTCATGGTCACTGCAGGAGGAGTTTATCTCTGTTTGGACAGGACATTCAAGCCCTGTGTTTCCAGCCCTGTGGCTCTGTGAGCTGGTTTGCAGGACAATGCAGTTGCACTGAAGTTGAGTCCCAAATGAACGTTGTTGATGTTTCCATTAAAATGAACTCCTGGCTTAACCACTGCTAATGGACTGCAGGAAGCTGCCAAGGGTTTGGTTCATGGGCACCGACTGGTAGATCACTGTTAGCAACACGTCCATTAGCTCACTCCTTCAAGGTGATTTCTACGGGAGCTACTTACCTCCACTGGCAAGTTTAGGTAGTCTTATGAATCATTACTAAATTTAGATATTCTGAAGCAATATTTGTGTGTTGAGTGAAGCTCTCATCCCTCATCTTCCAATGGAGAGGCTAAAAAGACTGACCGTGAGTAATCTCAAATATTTTGGGGACCTGAAAATAGCCCTTAAATCAGATGGCATCATGACAAGCAAAATCCAGCAATCATCCAGTGTTCCAAGTGGCTGGAGAATTCTGTTTGGCTTTCAGCACAGCCATAATTTTGCCAGACATTTTTTTGTTAGTATCACCAAAAGTAATTCATGTTCTCAACTGCTTAAGCACAGAGAGAAAAATGCACTCCTAGTGTGGAAAAGAGCTCACATTTTGGAGTGCATTATCAAAGCAGGTGCTGCATTCCCTGTTACCTGAAGGAGGTTTAGGGCATGTGAAAGATGCTTAGATTGAACTGGGAGAAGCTGAACCTCCCACTAGAAGCTGAGCGGTACCAAGATCCACTACAGTTCTGTGGTTAACATTTCCGCTGCAGCGTTAACCCTAGAACTGCCACCCCTGCAGCTGCAGTGTTGACCCTAGAACTGCCACCCCTGCTGAATCCCCTGCCAAAGGTCTTGCAGAGCCCTTCCTTTCATACTGAAAGCTTTGTCATTGTGGCAGCCACTTCAATCTTCTGCAGCTAAATGTTACCTAGAAAGAAATGCACTGGATTGGAATTCTTTAGCATGGAGGAAATGGTTTTCTGTTGTAGTTTGCTCTGTGCAGTTACTTGGCCTATTGTATGCTGTAGATCTTTCTTACTATTGATGTGCTGGAATTCTGTCACCGATAAAGCATCAGCATGAAATATTGGCTCTGCTGAAATCAATAGCAAAATGCTTCTGGGCTTGTTTGGAATCAGCATTTCAACCAGAATTTTTTACATTCAGAGAAGAACCCTCTGTGAGCAGCATGGGGCTGCAGTCTGCATGGATCAAAGCCACTGCCAGGTTTGGAACTAGAGCTTCATACTATATAGAGGTAAGGGAGATGTGTGGCACAAACCTTTTTCTTGTCTCTTTTTGTTCACTACAAGACACTTGGAGAAAGCACCTGTTGTGGTAAGAGAATTGCCTGGTTATCTGCAGGAGCTGAAGTGAGCCTTGGAAGTCCCGAAAGGTGGAAGGAAGCAGAATTCATTAGAAAGCCAACAACTGCTCCTCCAACAGTAGCATCAACCCCTGGTACTGAATGGATGGGATGTGTGGAGAAGCAGCCCTCGGATGCCCATGTTGCTAAGGGCAAACTTGCTGGTATGGATGAGTTCTGACAGATGGCAGAACTACCAAAGCTTCCTGGAATGGTAGGCTGGGGTTTGTTGTGGCTGGTGGAGAGAAGCAAGAAAAAACACACTAGACCTTGCTTGTCCTGGTCAGTAGGGAATGAGGGAATTAATTCACTTCAGAGAAAAGCAACAGGCTGAGGAGTGTTTTGCCTTTCAGACCCAGATTCAGGCTCAACTAGTGAACAGGCTGCCCTCCAGCCCACACCTGAAATGCAAACGAGGAGGTTTTGCTGACTTTCAGTGCTGCCAGGACTCTGAAAGTGTCAGGAGAGTGACGTGTTCTGAAAGCCTTAAATTCTAGTAAGAGCTGAGCTGACAGTGCTGGCTCTAGACTGACAGAACTGTCAATGAGGAGGACTTTTAAATGCTACAAATTTGCATACAGTGCCCAAATTTGTGTACACTGAAGCTGAAGGAGCAGAGAGTGAGCACGGCACTCAGCCATCACCCATCGCAAGCCCAGAAGGAGACTTCATCCTTGCTCTTTGCTGCTCTGTGCTGCAGAACTGTGCCTGGGGCTCACCATGGGCACCCCTGGTGAGCCACAAGAAACACTGTAATGCTTGTACAAGGTGTCTGCACTGATGGATTATTTCTTTTTGGTCCTTTGGCCTTCTCGAGGTTTTTTATTCATCTTATCTAATTAGTATTCCTGGTTTCATTGGTTCATAGACTTTTCAGAACCATATTCTGTGCTTTGTCAATTCTTCCCACTCACTGCTGCTCTTGGGAGGGCTCAGCAGGTATCCAGGCTGCACAGGCTGCAAGCATCTTTCAGTGCCATTTGGCCTGAGGACATCCATAGGAGCATTCTTTAGACCTGGAACTTTACTGGTCTTGCTTCAATTTGGAACAGTTTTGCATGTGCTGTGTTCTTCCCTTTGTGTTTCTGTTTCACTGGGACGTCCCTTCACTGATTTGATTGGCTTGATCTAGTGTGAGTCTTCCTCCCCCCACCTCAGTCATAGTTCCAAGTTTAACTCACATGAGAGCCCTCAAGACCTCAAGATTCTATTTGACTTTTCATGTTCATGGTCTGTCAGCTCTTCAGAAGCTCACCTGAGCTTCCCTTTCTGCTCTCATTTTGCTCTTGCATGCATTGTGCTTTCACACCAGAAAAATGACTTGCATAAACTCTGACAGCAATATGGTCTTTTTCCGCAGAACTGGTGAATACCCACCCTAAAATGCAAGCCATCGGGGGTCTGCGCTTTCCCAGTAGCTCTGCCCGAGCTAGCAGTGCTGCCTTTTCTGCAGAGTCAGAATCTGCTGAAGGAAACTTCTTTGTTCCTCACAGCAAGGAAAGGAGAATCATTTATCACGAGGTCTTGTCTGCTCTTTCAGACGCCTGCTTTGTATTTCAGTCTACTTTCTTAATGAAATTCCTGATGCAGCCTTTGCTTTGGTATCAAAGCTGATTTGTCCACAGTGGCCTCTTCCTTGGGTTTATTTCAAGCAAGTCACAGAGTACAGCTTTGTTTGGAACAATTCTTACTTCTGAAGTTAGTACCATATGGCTAAACATGTTCTCCCTTTTCTGAGTTGAGAACTTTCTGCAATTTCACAATGCAGTACTTGGAATATTCTCTAACTTCCTTGCATGCTGCAGTACAGATGTGACATTCTCACATGAACTCTCAAAGCCTCTCACTACAGCTTCACAGTAACTTTTCCTTTGACCTCAAAGGACTCCCAGGTTTCTTTCTCTATGTATATAGATAGAATCACAGAATGCTTGGGGTTGGAAAGGACCTCCAGAGATCATCCATAGAATCATGGAATACTTGGGGTTGGAAGGGACCTCCAGAGATCATCCAGCCCAACCCCCTTGCCAGGGCAGGATCACCCAAGGCAGGTCACACAGGAGCACATCCAGGTGGGTTTGGAAAGTTTCCAGAGCAGGAGACTCTGCAACCTCTCTGGGCAGCCTGCTCCAGGGCTCTGGTACCCTCACCATACAGAAGTGTCTCCTCATGTTGAGATGGAACCTCCTGGTTTCCAGCTTGCCCCTGTTGTTTCTTGTCCTTTTGCTAGGCACCACCAGGGCCCAGGGCTTCATCACTCTCAACTGTGAAGAAGTTTCTCCTCACGTTGAGGTGAAGCCTTCTCTGTTCTAGTTTGTAGCTGTTGCTCCTTGTCTTATTGCTGTGCACCACGGAAAAGAGGTTGGCCTCGGCCACTTGGCACCCACCCCTCAGGTATTTGTAGACATTGATCAGATCTCCTCTCAGCCTTCTCTTCTCCAGACTAAACAGCCCCAGGGTTCTCAGTCATTCAATGTCATTCAGTGTAGTAGTCAATGTTCTGTTGAGTTTTCCTCTCCTAGGTATTAGTTTCTATGCCTTCTCCATAAAGGTAGCATTTAAATGTTTCTCTAGAAGCTTGCATGCAGAGACCCTTTGGAGTGCCTGTAAGATTGGTGCTGCTTTTTACCATGCTGGAAATTCTGTTCTGTACTGTTTGGGTGGTGTTGTCAGAAACAACTGACAAGAGGAACCTGAGGTGCAGCTTACCTTGCTGACAGCAGTGTTTGATTCACATTCATGGCAGGCTGGACTACTTGCTGAGGCTGACGCAGAAAGAAAACGGGCCTGAGGTTGTGTCATAACATAGTTTTTAGCTGCTGGCCTTTACGATGCACAAAGCCAATGCCTGCCATGCTAAACAACTTAATAAAATACATCATCACCAGTTTGGTAGTTGCTGAAGTAGATGCTTCATGGCAGAGCACATCCATTGAAATCAACGTCCTCAGCCTGACATCCTATTAGGAAACATCTGGCAGTGTGTTAGGCGAAGGATTTAAATGAGTGACTTCTGTAGCCACCCTCATGAACCAGAACCGCTGTTACTGTGGAATGCATTCCTGTTTGTCAAGGGATCTGCTTTCAGATTTTCTGTGCTAAACATGAAGTGATTGCTGTGTTCTGAGTTTGTCCTGGTAAAGGCTCAGTTTGTCCCAGGGAGGGATTACATCTACGTGCCGTTTGCAGTTTAGCAGCTCGATCTCTGCTGAGTTTACCAACAGGAGATAAGCATTTAACAGAGCTTTGGGAGAACCTGGATGCATTAACCAGTGCCTTATCTCTGCCCAAGGAGAGGGCATGCTCTGGGCCAGCATTACCTGGGTCAGCAATTCAGATTTTGGACTGGTAATCTCAAAACGGGGCCTGGAGCAGCATCAGCCACTTTGGCAGAGCCAACAGGGGAACCAGCCTGCTGTTCACTGCTGCCTCCGCATTGTGGCTGTGGGGCATCTCTTCTGGTGGGCTTTAGCTTTACATCTTGCATGATCTTCCCTCTTGATGCCTCTCAAATGAAAGAGAAACACAAAGGTTATTCATGAATCTATTTAAAGCCTTTGCCTGCGCCTGGATAGGCTTCTCAAAGCTGCCAAATCCCCACATAGTTGGTAGCCTCAAATAAAGGTTCTTGAGTATATGCACCTTGAGTGCAGATCATTCAGCAGCCTTCTTAGAGTGAGAATGTGTGGAAATAAATAAATACTGCAGAGAAGAAGCAGTCTAGGA